>CAODLS010608208.1:0-11635 GCA_948243855.1 Flueggea neowawraea
GCAAAAGAATATTTAGGTTTGGAGTTTTAATTATCAAAGCTATTAACTGGACTTAAAATTTCATTACGATTTGGAGTTTCAATTGTCAAATTTTGATCATGAGAGTTTTATATGAACTTATAGAATTATTTTATTATTTTAATTTTTTATAATTTTTATAATATTTTTTATAGTGTCTTTTATTATCATTGGATTCTGGAATGAAAATATAATTTTTATATTTAATTTTAATAAATTATATAATAATTTTATGATATTGTATTTTATTATTATTAAATTTTGGAATGAATATATAAATTTTATATTTGATTCTGATTCTGTTACGCATATAAGCATATAAGCCAAACAGTTAATTTTGATTATCGAATTTCGATTCCGTATTAAACCAAATAGTTATAACATAAATTATTTATTTTTATTTCGATTGCGGTTATTCCCATTCCCTTTATAATCGATTCCAATTTTGATGCATTTTTTGAACCAAATAACCATGAGTTCTAAATTTTAGTGAAATTGATTGTCAATTAGGATTTTTATGGACAAATAAATTACTTCCTTCGTCTCATAAAGATAGGTCATATTTCCTTTTATATTTGTTTCAATATATATTATGTCATATTTTACTATATTGTTCCTACTTAAATGCTTAGTAAATTGTGTTATTAATTATTATTGGATAATTATAAAGATATTTTTTGAAATTTCCAATAAAATTAATAACTCAACTAACTTTCTTAATCTATGTGAAAAAATATTGTGACTTATTTTTATGGGACGAAGGGAGTAATTATTAAGCAGGATACTTATCTAAACAATATTACAAGGGTGAAGCGAACTTTTCAATTTTTTGTAATAAATAACAATAAGGTTTTCTTTTTCCTTGTGCGTATGTTGAGAGCGACCACACAATATTTTATTCACCAATCCTATTTTTTTCTTTTTGATTTATACAAATACATATGATATCACATAAATCTTACAACTAGCTAGAAGCAACCTCAATTTTGCCATCATTTTAGAGTAGCATGAAGTTAATTAATTGTTTTTGATAAAAACAAACTTCTTGTTGAATAATCCTTTCCATTAAATCCAATCAATCATTTTTATTACATGAAGAAATCGACTTTTTTCTGTTCAATTTCTTTTCTATCTTCGATATTAAACAGAAAAATATTTTTTCATTTTTTTTTAGTCTTCTGCTACCTTTTCTTTTGCAATGTAACGTATTCACAAAATGGCCTTTTTCGATACAGTCTATAGTGGAACCGGAGCACCAAATTGGAAATTCGATGTCTAATGAGTTTCAAAACAAGAAATTATAAGAAAATTCAAATTAATAAGTGCAAAATGAAGAATGCAAGAATTTTCTCGGAGGACCTATGGTAATATACATGTTGCTATTAATTATTAATTTCTTTATAAATTATATATATAATATGGGGAGAAATCTACTCACATTAGATGTAAAATTTTTCAACTTATACCGAATCTTCACTATTCATTTTTTTAGATCTAATGATCTATAATTGTTATATATATGACATATTATTGTCAATATTTAATGACTATTAGATCAAAACAATGGATGGTAAAAATTTTATATAAGTTGAAAAAACTTATACCTAATATAAATGGATATAATATACTATTTTTCCCTGTTAGTTTCACGGAATTATATAAAATATAAACAAAGGCAGATCAGAATGTCAAGTAAATTGGTTTTAAGATGGTTGCAAAACTAAATTATCATAGATTAATGGAATCATGCATGATTTGGGAGATGATGATCAAGTTAATTATTTGGATAGTATAAGTAGCACTGCACACATAATTATTAATACATGAAGAAGACAAACAGAGCAAAAAGCTCCTCTCCTCAAACGAATCAATGCATGCAAACCAATGAATTGATCAATGATTTACAAAGAATTCTAAAAATTTGGTATGGTGCCTGCCTCTAGCAAATTAATACAACAACATTACAAATTTAATTAACATTCTTTCGAACACACAAAACAATATCTCTCAACTACATGCATGCACGCATGACGATACTTATGTCAAACTTAGAATGAAAAGAAGAAAGATGCAATTGCGGCTGCTGAAATAGCTGCTGCGCTTGAAACCTTGACGGGAAAA
The DNA here is from genome assembly GCA_948243855.1 of Flueggea neowawraea. Lineage (NCBI taxonomy): Eukaryota > Viridiplantae > Streptophyta > Magnoliopsida > Malpighiales > Phyllanthaceae > Flueggea > Flueggea neowawraea. The sequence goes on from CAODLS010608208.1 coordinate 2,140, forward strand.
GCTCCATTCGCGCCTTCAGGGGTAGCGGCAGCTGGTGAAGGACCATCAGTGGAAGCGTCGCTGACAGGGCCAGAGGCAGGTCCTGGTGTGCTCTCGCTAGCAGGGGCAGGAGGAGACGAGATTTCACCCTCAGGAGCCTCCACAGGGCTAGAAGAGCCGTCATCGGTGGCAGGAGCAGGGGAGGTTGCCTGCTCCTCAGGAGCTACGGCGGTGGGAGCAGAAGAGCCAGAGGTAGGGGCATTGGCAGAGGGGGATGACTTAGGGGCATTGGCCGTGGGAGGCTTGGCGGGGGTGGTGGCGGAGGCCTTGGGGGACGGACTTGATGTGGGAGTGGCGGTGGGAGCCTCCGCGGCGAATGCTCCGGCAATGGCAACGAAGATTAGGGCAAGAACAAGAACTTGGCATGCCATTGTGGTTGTGACAAGAACTTAGAGAGTTTGTGATAGAAAGTTGAGTTTCTTGGATTCTATAAACTGCAGTACTTCTCAGACAATGAAAGAAAGACTGCGAAGGTATAGAATGAGGATGTGGGCATGGGAGTTTAGGGCATTTATAAGGCTCGATAAGGAGGGATGTTAGGGAATTGTAAGGAGAGGAATGGTTTTTTTCTTCTTGTTTTCTTTTTTTGGTTATTGTTTGACCTAGTTTGGTGGTGATTTTCTATGTTAGAGATTGATCTGTGGCACTGGTGGTGATGAGAAGAGCAACAAAATAATGTGTTGGTGACCTGAAATGGCTGGCTCAGATTGATAATGAATTGTATGTTCCTCAACCTTCGGTATCGTGTCCATGCATCATGGGAAAATTATTAGGCCTCTTCTCATTTCTGTCAATTTGATTATCAGAAATTACATTATTTTCTTATAGTTTTTCTTTTTATGAAAAATTATAAAAAAAATTGTTAATTTTGTTCATACTGGAAATCATTTTAACCATGTTTCCGTCAAACTACTATCTTAGCGTGCATGTTATTGTGAAAGAAAACATTTCTTCTATTTCAATTTTTGGTTTAACGAAACACACTTAAAATACTCTCCGACTATATATCCTTTCAATATTATTCTAACCTCATAACTCAACAACAAATTTTATAGACGACAAATATTTTTAAACAATCTCCAATTTTATTGAGTTATTCTGCAAAAAATACGTGCTGAACTTACAAAGAGTATGGAATTACTAGTTGCAGAGATTTATTAACAGTTTAAACTTTGCAAAGAGACCACTATTACATCGAAATTAGAACATTAATAGTTTCTTTTCTTCCGATGAGTGTTTTTTAAAAAAAATTTATTGTTTTGAGAGAGAAATTCCGAACGATATGAGGAGAAAATCTTACTTTGGTTGTTGTTTCCGTCATGAGTATTGTGGATTTGGGCTCGGTGAAATTGATGGGTTCGCGTCGCGACCTTGTTATACATTACTCCAAGACCCTTTTGTTTGGTGATATCTCTGATTTGATCCGTCTTTTGCGAATCTGTTTACTTGGGCGCCCTCCTCACTTCTCTTAGTCTCTCTAAAACAAGTTGCGCCGCCACCTCATTCGTCTCTGCCCCCCTCCACTTTAACTCTGCCATATCGCCAAAGCATAGACGCCGACAGAGTGAGCCAAACCAGCTGAAACAGATCAGTTCATTTCTCGTCGCTATATCAGGTTACTCTCTTTCTCTCAGGAGCTCAAAATATGAGCAATGAAGCTGTGATCTTTGTTTTCTTTAAAACAAAAAGTGTTCGATCTCTGTACAGTTCTCGTCGCGAGACCACTGATTTCCTCTCTTTCCAGTCCAGCTACAGCTTCCGGGTTGAGCCTGAGCATTCAAAACTCGGCTCAACTCGCTTCAATTATAACCTAATTTAGAGAAAACGCAAATGGCAGAGGAAACCACTTCGCCACCTGGCTCCGGCGGCCGTACGATTGAGGAATGCGAAGACATGATTCGTCGGAGTCTGCGAAGTTAGTTGTCCGTTGATTTCATCCAATTGTGAATGAATTTATCGAGAGTTTATTGTTTTATATTCTGTGGTTTTCATACTAAAGAAAAAAAGAAATTAGGAACTTACATTTTATCTTTAAGTATTATATCAATACTTGGTAATGTTAAAGTTAGTGACATCAATGGTAAAGTTGACGACTTTATGGGCTTACAGCTCCAATGGTGAAGTTCTTAAGAGAGCATTTGGAGAAAGCAGGGTGTGCAGTTGGAGAGAGTTTCATTAAGGCTGTTAATTGTGATAAGAAAGTCAGTGGCGGTTACGTCCGTGGTGAGGGGGTATTCATTCTTTGCTCATTCCTGTCAATCCCTTCTGTGTTATTTCATGTCTATGCTTGAAGAAAGTTGATGCCTCTTGTGTTTTCTAATGATTTAGAACATATTGCAAACTTTTACTTCTTACTTCAATTGGGAAACCTAATGCAGAGTTTGTTGGTTTTTCTGTGCTTCATTATGAATGTGGGTTTTGTAAAGGGTTTGTTGCTTCTTTTTCTTCATTTTTCGTTTCATTGTTTTCAGATTGTTGTATGTAGCAATCACATGAACATCCAAGATGAGGTCAACCAAGTTGTTATACATGAGCTGATCCATGCTTATGATGACTGCCATGCAAAAAACTTGGACTGGGCCAATTGTGCACATCATGCCTGTAGTGAGGTACAAATCACTGAACCTCTACTTTGCTGCACTTATCTCTTTTAATTTATGCTATGTTTCACTTTGCTATTTTGACATGTGTGTGATGCAGATCCGTGCTGGCCATTTAAGTGGTGATTGCCATTACAAACGAGAATTGCTGAGGGGTTACTTGAAAGTAAGAGGCCATGAACAGGTGAGTCTTTTAATAAATTTTTGTATAAACCATGAGTTTTCAAGTTCGTCTCCTTACAAACGGCAACCCATGATAGGAAGTCAATTTGTTTCATTTTCTGATGGGAAGGTGATAGGTAATGTAATTCAGATTAGAAGGACTAGTTGATTATGCAAGTACAGCTGCCTTTTAGGACATTGCCTTTTGCAGAGAGCATAACAGATTAACAGTCCCAGACCTTGTATTAAATATTTTCTTAACATTTTAAATAAAAAATATAGGTATTACAGTGAATGTGAGCGTGGATACGCTCTATGGTGGCTACTGTCCACGATAAATACTATAAACTGAGTTTCACTGTATGTCATAATATTAGCCTGCTACTCTGTTTCTGCTTCTTGATATTCACAGTCATATGATGGCAATTATGTGTTAGCTAGGTAGTTGCTGCTACATGCAACAAAATAAAGAAAAATGTCTGACAAACTATCGCCACTGTTTTGATCCTATCTATTTTACCTTGTTATTCTGTGATGACTCGGTTTTCCAACCTGTTTTAATACTCCTTACATTATCCTCTAATGCATTTGACTTTCTTCTGAAATATTAGGAGTGCGTAAGAAGAAGGGTTATGAAGTCTCTGCTTGCCAACCCAAACTGCTCAGAAGCAGCTTCAAAAGATGCCATGGAAGCTGTCTGGGAAGTGTGTTACAATGATACGCAGCCGTTTGATAGAGCTCCCTAAACACTGTCATGGATATTAGCAGCTTATTTCCAAACTAGTATGCTGCTGATGCTGTTAATTTTTTCTCTCAAAACGGCGCCCCACATTTTGAAGGAATTAATTCTTTTGATAAATGATTCTTTTTCACATTGAGTTGTAAACACTACCATGAGGATTTCTCTTCAAGTTGTAATCTTTTACTTTTTGATTAGGGAAGGATCTGCCATTTCCTATACAATGGAGAGAGGAACTCTTTTATCATGCAAAGTTGTTCAAATGATATTGAATAAAAAAATATAATTGATTAAGAGCAATTTCTTCTCATTGATTTATTCAGATCTTTTGTAACAGAGACTACTGCAGCCATTCCTGAATTATGAATTCTCACCGAGTGTTTCGCTTCTTGACTCTGGTTGTCCAGTCTAGTAAGAAAGAACGTGTCAACTTCGTGCTTAGTTACTTCATGAGCCTAATTCATGTCGTATTTGTCTGCGATAGCTTAGAAAAGAAACCAGACTATGTGTCAGACTGGTTAAACCTGATCTAGAGCCTTCGGCAGTGTAAATGTGATGGAAAAGAGTTCATGTAAAGACCACCGACCACGTGACGGCCAACAATACTTTATTCTTTTTTGAGAAAAATGGTGCTTTAGAAGCTTAGAAAGAACAAAAAGAACCCCTAGTAGCATGTCTTCTACTAGATTTCCCCGTTTCCTAGATTCACTTATGATCATGGCACCCTCTTTTCCACGTTTCGATCAAATTCTTTCCTCTTGTGGGTCCAACCAGTCTTTATTCATGCCTTATGATGTATATTAAGGCCTGCAAGGCATGCATGGAGCAGAAGTGAAACACACAGTAGGGAGAAGTGGGAAGAGAATGGAGAAGAACTAATATGAAGTTGTTTTCTTTGCTAAAGTTGATATCTTTCATCTTTCTATTTGGTTATTACCAGCCAACTTTAGCATTTAGACCTCTTGCGGGCACAAACAGTGGTTCGTGCATTAATTTTGTTTGTTTTGTTTCACTCTTGTGTTTATGTCAGTGATCAAATATGAATGCATATTGCTTTGGTTCTTTTGGTTTGCAGGTCTAGAGGGATCTCAAAACTAACAAATGGCTGGAGTAAGAAGAGTGATTTCATCAGAAGAGTGATTTCGGCGGAGCTGCCTCCTCAGTGGTTGTCCGAGGATTATTCTCGGCCGCACAGGCGAAGACATGTGCACAATGAGTTGGAACACTAGAAGATGTCTACATTCCTGTTTGTAAGCGTAGTACCGTTTGTTATTAGCTAGTTGCAGTAGTGAATGCTCTTTTTTCTTGTTTAGGAGACAACAGTTCTGCAACTTCACTTGTAGTTTTGGCAATGTACAATAGTTTGCTCCGACCTTGTAGCGAAAGAAAGTGGTCGACGAACGTTTCCCAAATTCACAATACGTAGTTACATTTTGCTGAAAATATAATGGAGTAGCTTAAATGGCATGCAACGACAGGGTTAAGGACCTTGAGAAATTTGCAAGTTCGAACTTTCAGACCACGAATTTTCTTAAACCAGCTTTTAAAGCTCTCAGAGCGAACCATAGGAATTTGGAGTCCTTTTCACCTGGATGGTTTTCCGGACCACTTGGACCGACAAGAGCCGAAAGAGAAAATTAAAACCCTTTTTCTGTATCTTGAAATACGATCAGATTCTAGATAATGTAGGACTTGAAGGCTGTGGTTGTGTTACGCATGCAACAACAGTTCTTTTGCCATGTTCTAAAGGGCACACCATATGGTCCACATCAATCTGTTTTTGTTCACTTTTGATTATTTAATTAAATGCTAAGCTATAAATTAACATAAAATGTTAGCTTTGAATCTTCAACAATTGAGATTTTCTTAATTTAAACAAGATATTATGTGATCCGAGTGTTGGACTAAATTCAGCAAGTGTATATGAAAATGGTTTTTGGTAATGTCACCCTTATTTAGGACATAAACGGCTGTCTAATCTGGACCAACTGAATCAATTTGCTTAATTAAGTTTACAAACAAAATAAGCCTCTTTCTTTTGCTTATGGTCTTCTATGATTTTTTTTGTTGAATAAAGTATTGCCTGCTTCCCTCGTCACAATCTAGCTGGGTTAGGAAGAGGGTGCCACGTTCGGTTAGTTTAGTTAGATTGTGAGAGCATGGAGGTGGAGAGTTTTTTTATAAGAATTATTGAAGATAATAAACCTTTTTGAAAATGGAGAGATTTGTAGAAAGTCGTTTCTTAAATCAACTCTCATATCTGTTAGAGCGAAAATAGAACATTTAAACAAACATGTTCATGTGTGGAGACCTAAAATATGCTGTTATCATCAGCAGCCAGTAGGTTCTCTTATCTTTCCAGACAAGACAACATGGGGTCAGATAATTACTTGCAGATTTTACGGCAGCTGCATTTTCTTAGCTGCTTCTGCATTCTTAATTAAGCACAAGGTAGCTGTTCTTGAGGTTAATTTTAACTATGGTCATTGAACTTTATGATTCAGTTCAGTTTGGTCATTAAAATAAAAAATTGTTCAGAATAGTCACTCAATTTTGCTGAAAAGTTCAAAACAGTCATTCTGCTATTTTTTGTCACTGAAGTTCATTAATATACCGACACGTCGTCATTACAGTATTACATAGACAAGAATAAAAATATAAGTTATATTAAGAAAAAAATTAGTTACATCCAGTTGTTTCTCTTTGTTCTTTTTGGATGCTTTTTGTCAACAGTTCTGATATTTAATTTGTTATCAACAATTTTGACGAAAAGAAGACAAGAAGAAACAAGAGAAACAACTAGATGCAACTAATTTTTTTTAATATAACCTATATTTTTATTTTTATTCACGTGACATGGTGATGTGTAAATAATTGATGATGTATCGGTCTATTCATGAATTTTGGTAACAAAAAATAGCAGAGTGATTATCCTGAAATTTCCAGCAAAATTGAATGATCGTTCTAAACAATTTTTCATTTTAGTGACTAAGTAGAACCGAGTCACAAATTTCAATAACCATGTACAAAATTAGCCCCTGCTCTTGAAACTCAACTGAGGTTTTTCTATGTGGACAATATACTTCCGTGTAGAGATTGTTAACGGTTCCAGAACTGTCGGTTCTAGTTCATGAATCGGTAGTTCCAATTTTTAGAATGGAGGAATCGGAACCGAACCGTGGTTCTACGGTTTGGTCAGGTTTCAGGCCTATTCTTAGCCGGTTCAGGATTTGACTAGTTTTGACATGTTACACCGCCGATTCTGGTTATAGTTTGACCTGTTTTTTCTTTTCTTTTTTTATTTTATAATTAATGTTTATCCCGTTACGTTTTCCGTTTTGGTATCAGTTTGAATTCGTTAAATGTACTTATATATATATATTCCTAAATTTTAACTACATTTATATTTAATAAGTAGCTAATTTTTATAAATGAAAAAGAAAAAAAAAAGATAAATAGTGTATAATTATAATAATTACTAATTATTTGGTGTACAATTTTTTTAATAAAAATGTAAAAACAATTGGTATGCAATTATAATAATTATAAAAAATAATACAAGTACAAGATTAGAATTAGAAGTATTTAATTTATACAAGTGAAAAAAATAAAAAAATGTTGAACCACATGTTCAATTGTTTTAAGACCCTTTGAATCAGAGTCAACCCGTGAACCGTCGATTTTGTATTGTGCAATTCACAATTTCCGGTTGATTCTAATTTTGACATATTTGATTTCAGTCTAGTTCACTTGTTCCGGTTTGGTCTTCACATGTCTATTTCCGTGAGTTTAATGCACATAATACCTGTATTTTCTATATGAAAATAGAATAAATTTTAACAAAACATACTTTACCTTTTTTTTTCTCCAATTAGACTATTTATGTCAAATTGTATGAATGTTGGGTATACAAATATAAATTCAATCTATCAACGTAAGATTTTGGCTAAAAATATGGTATCGAATTCACTTGTACAATCTTTTATAATAAAAATAATGGCTATAAGTTATGATTTTAATAAAAATAATTATTAAATTAGGTCTTATTTAATTTAGGAAGATTAGAAGTAAAAAAATAAAAATGTTCTGTGACTGCAAAGATTCTCATGGGATCACATCCTCTTGCACACTGTGTCAAAAACAGTTTGAGAATTCCTTTCTGAAAAAAGAAAAAAATCAGAAAAAACTAAGCATAGAGTGGATCGCCAAGCACTCAACAGAACACAACCAACACTTAGTTTATGTCGAAACGTGTCTGTCTTCTCCGCCTCCATGTGCTGTCTCTTCCCCTTATATCTTCGTCTTCATCCCTCTCTCCTCTTTCCTTCATCATTGCCCATCTCTTCTTCCTTCTTTCTCTCCCATCTCTCTCCTTCTTTCTTCAACTCCATGACCATGGCCCCTACTGCGCGGCCAACCAATCTCGGTGACTCTGCTCCGGCTGGTGAAGATGGTGCATTGCAGAAATCTAAAGTGACTGTTGTGGGTAGTGGCAATTGGGGTAGTGTTGCCGCCAAGCTCATTGCTTCCAACTCTCTCAAGCTTCCTTCTTTTCATGGTATACTCTCCTTGAGGCCTGAGCTTTTTTTTGTTTTCTGGTAAATAATTAATGGTGTGTCAAGACTTGAGCTTTTTTCTTCTAGGATTATGAATTTGGATCTGTATTGTTGTCATTAGTCATTAAAATCTTGCTTCTTTTAATTAAACATGCTGTGCATAATATATGTGGTGTGTGCTTGTTTGTGGTCAAAATTGAGGGAGGCTCTTTAGATATTGAGATATTCTAAATTATCTTTGTTTTGTTGGTTCCATGAAATGCTAACATCATTGGACGGAATTTGGACTCTTTACAAGGATCGTTTATTGGTTTGTGCACTGCTGGGTGAATTAATTTCTATGGCATTTAGTTTATATTTGATCAAATTTGTTTATGCAAAATGGTAGTAAATATTTTTTGTTGTTATAACCATGAAATGCAGTAATTTTTATATGTTTGAATTGATTCCGATTATAGACTCTCCTCAATTATGCCCTTTGTCAGTTGCATGGAGTTTTCTTCTCTTTTTTTTTCTCAACATTGTGACTCCTCGATCAAGGAAGAAGATTTAACATTATAACTTGATTCGTTTTAAGCAATTATTAGCAATCATGAGGAGAATTTAGTGGGAGGTTAATCATAATTGAAATTCATCGATTTTTTCAGATGAAGTGAGGATGTGGGTTTTTGAGGAGAGGTTACCAAGTGGTGAGAAGCTAACGGATGTCATTAATCGAACCAATGTAAGTATCTTGCAAAATTCAATCTTTTTCTTTGCTCTTAAATCAAGTATCATATTTGTCCATTGCTTGCTTTCACAGGAAAACGTCAAGTATCTTCCTGGCATAAAGCTCGGCAAAAATGTTGTAGCAGATCCTGATCTTGCAAATGCAGGTATATCATTATTCATTCTATAGCCATTCAGATGCTACATTTTACTGGTTTATGTTTTATCATCATCTTATTTTACATATCACTTGAGAACTATATAGTGAGGGGTGCAAACATGTTGGTATTTGTGACGCCACATCAGTTCATGGAGGGCATATGTAAGAGTCTTGTTGGGAAGGTAAAGGAAGGTGTGCAGGCTATTTCACTTATCAAAGGAATGGAGGTCAAAATGGAAGGTCCATGCATGATCTCCACTCTTATCTCTGAGCAGCTCGGGGTTAACTGTTGTGTCCTAATGGGTGCAAATATTGCCAATGAGGTGCCTACTCAATTTAGAGTAATTTCACCATGCTTAAGCAGCTTTATTGCAGGTTTTTAATAATGCATAACTCCTTGGCACAGATTGCTGTTGAGAAGTTCAGCGAGGCAACAGTTGGATACAGAGAAAACAGAGAGATCGCAGAGAAGTGGGTTCGGTTGTTTAGTACTCCTTATTTCATGGTCGCAGCTGTGAGTTCAAGAAATGTG
>CAODLS010608232.1:0-12775 GCA_948243855.1 Flueggea neowawraea
TTGTGAAAACATTATTTATAGTGATTGTGAGTGGGATCAAGGGTAGATCCTTAGGTTGGTTTTTTTCTCTTGAACCAAAATCAAGAACCTTGTAAGAGTTCTCACTTATCTAGAAAGTGAAGTTGTAATCTTTGAGAAGATTGATAATGAAAATCCTAAGTGGTGATACGTAGGTAGTGGATGTAGGCATCAAGTCGGCCGAACCACTATAAGTCATTGGTGTTCTTTCTTTTATCGCACTTATTTTCAAAGAAAATTCAAAACTTCTATTACCACACTATTCAACCCCTTTCTAGTGTGATTATTGACTCTACAATCATGTATCTACTATTAGCATATAATTTATATGTTTGTTAATTTTATGTTAGATAGTTTGGCCAATTTCAAAGAGCATATAGGTTAAAACTAATCCAGTTATAATTTCACATAGTGTTCGTTGGTATGATTTCATATGTTGTTAAAGATCTTGTTAAGATTGGAGTGAGTTTCTTGATCAAGATTGAAGTAAAAGCCTTATAGGAAGTGATACAAGCTAAATACGGTCAGATTTATGAAGGAAAATAATTGTTGGTCGGACACACGGAGCTACATAGGCGTGTTAGTGGTCGTGTGATAAGTTGGAGTCAAATTGAACACGGACTGGGCAACCATGGTCGTGCTCGTGCCCGTGCAACCTGGTGTGGTGAGAGACACAGACGCATGAAATATGATCGTGTAATAATTGTGTGACTATGTCTTATGTAGTTTGGCCGTGTAACAAATTTTGATGGGATTTAGGGTTCCAATTAGGGTTTTTCTAATTGATTTTGACTTGTATTACTTGTTAACTATATAAGGGGGGCTTGGGAATGTCTTGGGTATGTCTTTGAATGCCGTTGTAAGCTTGTATGCTTGGTTTTGACTTTGAATAGTAGAATTACTTGTGTTTTGCCCGTGAACGTAGATTGAATTGATCGAACCACATAAATCTTGTGTTCTTATGTGATTTCACTTGTTTATTCCACGTTTTTCCTATCTTTTGATTTATTGACAAGTGGTATCAAAGCCACAGAAGTTTGTTCAAAAACTCATGGGTTAGTTATGCAGAAAAATGTCTTCATACAAATTCGAGATTGAGAAATTCAATGGGTCGAAACGCTGTGGAAGATGAATGCTATTCTGGTTCAACAGAAGTTTGAAGAGGCGATTGAAGGTGAAGAGAAATTACTGGTAGAACTGACAATAGCGCAGAAAGCAGAGGCTGTTAAGAGAGCGCATAATGCAATTCTATTGAGTTTGATAGATGAAGTCTTGAGGGAGGTGGCTGATGAAACTACTGCAACAGGCTTGTGACAGAAGTTTTTGAGAGTAAGTATTAGAAGAGATCCGTATCGAAAAAACTTTATCAGAAAAGGTGGTTGCATACCTTGAAGATGTTAGAAGGCATGCAGATAAATGAACATCTTGATAAATTTAATAAGATTATATTAGATTTGTGTAATACCCCGTCAAATTCCGATAGGATCCTTGTAGCCTTCTGGTGGAATCTGTGGTGAGTCTCGATGTTTGGTTGATCCCGAGAATGTTGGTGTTGATGGTCCTAAGTTGAGATTGCCTTAGAATTTGAGTTTTTCATATTAAGAGCAAGTTGAAGGCTTAAAATGTGCATTGTAGACTTACTACGCACGTTGATGGTTTGCTAGGTTAGAGGACCATTCAGATTTCATCGTCTGTGTGCGCAATGAAGGTTTTGTTCGCGGTGAAGGTTCTACTTGCATTGAAGAGTGTAACACGCGTTGTATATGTGTAACGCACGTTGATTTAGCTAGAAAACACATTGATTTAGCTAGAAAACACGTTGAACATCTATAACGCACGTTGTAGAACATTTAATGCGCGTTTATGCCATCTGTCTATATATACCCTTCCCGAACCCTATTGTCCGTTTGCACCGTTTTCACTCTCTAACTATAAACCACTCCAAATCCATCTGAATCATTTCCCCGGTGTTCCTCAATCATTCCACAATATCTCTGGATGTAAGATCGTGTTTCTAATCCCTTCTTTTCGTCCATTTCATGCATCAATCATAGGATTCCATTTTAGGCTGAATTTGAAATGTGTTTCATATTTCGGATGATTCTATTGAAATGGATGCTTAGAGTTGTTAGGGTTATGATTGTTTGAGGTTATATAAACATAATTCAAGCCTTGAATAACGAGATTTGGTGAGTTATTGAATGAGCTAGGGTTAGATTAGGATTTTTGTTAAAAATCTGATATTTTGAGTTGTTTTTGAGAAACCAATTATAGATTTGAGTTCTTGAGGTTGAATAGAACCAATGTAGGTGTTTAGGATCGATTTATATCTGTTGAATCAAAAGTTGGACTATTTTTGTAATTTGTCATTTGAGGACTAAATGTGATATTTGACATTTAGGGACTAGAATATAATTCTACATATGTTTGAGGATTAGTATGAGAACTAATATGTTATTTTTGGGAATTGAGACTAAAATATTAGGTCGGGATATTTTGGGGACTAGTTGGTAATTTTTCAAAGTTTGGGGACTGAACTGTAATTTTACACCGATGTGTAATAATTGGATTATTATGTTAGACTTTGGGCCAAAATAGATTTTTGGGGTTTGTTGGAGTGTTTGGGTTTGCATATGCATTTGCATGCATTTCAGTACATTCACAATACCATGTCTGAGTTGTTTGTGTATTGTCTGTTCCAATTTTGTTGGTTTCTGAGAAGACTAGTCATTCACCAGTGAACCGTGCTCTGAATTATTTGTTCGGCGTTCAGGTGAGTATGGTAGCACTTTAGACACGTAGGTTGTGTCCTCCAAATTTCGTATATATTTTTATTGTGTTAAACTTAGTATGAAATTTGAAATAATTAAAATATTGAAAATTCCTAAAATTTGGTATACGTGAAGACCTCTGTTGTGAAAACTCGGTTTTCTCTAAAAATATTTTTGGTTTCTGAAATAAACATTATGTTAATATTTATTGTGATTTGTAAAAGGAAGGTTTTGGATTTTAAGAATATATTCCGGAGTGAATATTTTCTCTGAGATGATTATTATTTCTGAACACTGAATATTTTTGCAATAAATATTTTGTCTGAAAGTTTGATGTCATTTTTGAAAAAATGATAAGTTTGTTCTGTATGCTACCTGTTTGAGTGTTTTGAATATAAATATATTTGTAATGTTTTGGTAAAAACATTTTGTTTTGAGACACCCAGTTACGAGATAGCGTGGCCTCGATACACTAGAGTTGTATCAATTGTCTGTGTGGCTATACTTGTACTTTTAGTGGTCTATACTCGCCTTTATGGCTATATAATGGTGCCTTAGTAACTAATCTCCGCTTATGTGGCTATTACCTAGTTCGGTTAACTCGATGAACATGATCTTCGGTCCCTGTCTGAAAAGGTTTTTGAACTATTCTCTGAAATGTTCTGGAACTATCTCTGAAAAATACTTTGGTATTTGTTCTCTGAAAATATCTTGATATTTAACTCTGAAAATACTTCAGTATTTAATTTTGAAAATAAATTTGAAATGTATCTTTGAAATAAATTGGGTATTTATTTCTGCAAGTATTTGAGTACTTTTGCTCTAAAATATTTTAGAAAGTGAACATGAATTTCAAAAAATATTTGAAAGGAAAATACTTTGAATATTTTGGATTTGAAAAAATTAAATATGTTATTTAATTCCTTTATCTAATACATTCTGATAATTGTCTGTTGTTTGCTTTGTATGCAAAATGATTGCAAAGTGAATTTTGAACTAAGTTATTTATATATAAGAGTGTGTATATATATATATATATATATATATATATATATATGATGTTATTTGGATATATACGTGCATGTGGTAGTTTTCGAAAATATTTTCAAAACCCTTTTAAGGAGCCTGTGTCACTCTTTTATGTTATCCGCTCACTAGGAAATCTTACCCCTTTTATTTTTCTTGTCTTTATTCTACTTCACTTTTCAGGTGATTTTGATTGCAGTCGTTTGGTTCTTCCGCGCTCAGTGACTGCCTTATTGTCCGGGCCGAGTTTCTGATATGTTAGGCACTCCACACCGATTAGTGGGTTATGACATATGTATTTGATAAATAATGTATAATGGTTTTACTTAAATTACTTATTTAGTATTTTGATATTATAATTATATTTTAATTATATTTGGGAATATTATTTTTGAAAAACTTATCTTTGTTAAATTGTTTTAACATGGTAAATAAGCCGACTAATAATATGAATATGGGTAGTTTCAGTTCTCCGAGGCTTGTGCCAGATGGGTCGGACTTCCATAGACGGTTCGCCTCGTACGCCTGTCGAGGCCCGATTTTGGGTCATGACAATTTGAAAGGTGTTGGTGTTGACATTGATGATGATGATCAATCTATGTTTCTGTTATATTCTTTGCCTGAATCATATGAGAATTTTGTTGATACTATCATGTATGGCAGAGATGGAATTTTTGTTAATGATGTTAAGGATGCTTTGTTGTCTAAAGAATTGAAGAGGTTAGCTTCTAGTTCGGGTGGAGACAGAATGGAGTTCGGGTTAACCGTGAATAGGGACAATAGAATGGGAAAGAATCATGATTTGAGGTGTTATCACTGTAAGGAGATGTGGCACATGAAAAAGAATTGTCATCATAGGGGAAACAATGAGAAATCAAGGGCAACAGTTGTTCAAGATAATTTTGATGAGGGGGAGAGCAGTAAAATGTTGATAGTTACTGCATGTAGATCTGAAGATAGCTGGATTATTGACATTGGTTCAGCTTATCACATGACCTTTTCAAGAAAACTGTTTGATTCTTTTAAATAATGGAGAGGCAATGTGAAATTGGGAGACAGTGAGAAGCTGAGTATTGAAGGTAGTGGATCTTTGAAGATCAGGATGCATGACAGGATGGTCAAGAAACTTGATGCTTGGTATGTCCCTGGGTTGCGAAGGAATTTGATCTCTATTGGTGCTTTGTCTAAGCATGGTTTTAGTTTCTTTGGAAGAGGTGGAGGAATTCGGGTGTGCAAGGGATCTTCGGTTGTGATGAAGGGTAGAATGCAGAATGGCATTTACGCCTTGATTGGAAATTCGGTAATTGCTAATGATTTAAGGACTGTTGTGAGTTCTGCGGAAAAACCGGTGGAGTTTGTGATTGAGACTCTTGAACAGGAAAAGATCAATCAGATTGATTCACAAGGGCTAAGAACAAGTGAACTAGGGCATGGTAATTGTGTTGGTGATGAACAAAGACCATCACTGGATGACATAAGGAACATGCAAAGTGTTGGTTGTTAGGTGTGAATGGAAAGCTAGTGAGTAGAGGCAAGTCCGGGGTGAACTTGAATCGTTGTTGCAAGACTTGATGCCCTTCGGAGTGGTGTGGCAGATAAGTAATTGAGATTCAGAGTTGTACGAAAAAAAAACGTCACTTTAAGATGGAGAATTGTTGAGATTGGAGTGAGTTTCTTGATCAAGATTGAAGCCAAAACCTTATAGGAAGTGATACAAGGTAAATAGGGTCGAATTTGTGAAGGAAAGGAGTTGTTGGAAGAACATGGGGAGCTACACGGGCGTTTCGGTGGCCGTGTGATACGCTGGAGTCAAGTTGAACACGGACTGGGCAGCCACGGCCGTAGCCGTGCTCGTGGCTATGCAACCTAGCGTGATGTGAGACACGAACGCATGAAATATGACCGTGTAATGCATTGCGTGACCGTGTCTTATCTAGTTTGGTTGTGTAACAAATTCTGACGGGATTTAAGGTTTTAGTTAGGGTTTTCCTAATTAGTTTTGACTTGTATTACTTGTTAACTATATAAGGGGGATTTGGAATGTCTTGAGTATGTCTTTGAACGCCGTTATAAGCTTTTATGCTTGATTTTGACTCTGAATAGTAGAATTATTTGTGATATGCACGTGGACGTAAATCGAATTAATCGAACCATGTAAATCTTGTGTTCTTGTGTGATTGCTCTTATTTATTCCACGTTTCTTCTATCACCTAATTTCTTGACAGATCTTAATTAAAACTAATTACATATGCTAATCTCATACATGAACTTAACTTTTTGTAGACATTCAATTAATTTTAATCGAAGGCATTGTAAAAAATAGAACACATGATTTTCTTAAAAGTACAAAATGCTTGTCTTTTATTAATTAAAGCGCAATATGGAAGTTTGAGGTTAACTTACCCTCCAAATCCAAAAATTCTGATTCATTTTGCATTACTTTTTGTTATAATCGAATTATTTTGGCATATTTCCAACATATGATCTTTTAGATTGAACACCATTTAGTTTCAATCAAATACTATATTAGTATTCTTGAATGAACTTTTAGTGATCAATAAATTATTCTCGAAAGTACAAACTCAATTAAAAGAAGTTACGTTTTTTCAATGTTCTTTTTCCTAAAATTTCTCAGCGTTTAATTGAGGATGTTAAAAAATTAACATTTTCTAATTTTCTTTTTCTAAAACCTGTTTTGTATTTGATTGAAAGCACTGTAGACTATTTAGTTTAACAAATCGCTTTTATCCGGATCAATTTGATCCATTTGGCAACACTTATTCTACAGTGTGACCATCATGGTAATGTGAACCATTACCGATTAAAAGGCTTCTCATTAATGAACTATTAGTAAACTATTGATAGACACAGGTAGTTCATTTTTCAGTAGCTGGAAGGTCCATTTCTATTAGTACAGATATCAGAAATCATGAAGGTGTTTTTCTGGTTGGAAGCACAGTGGAACGACCAGATTTATTTATGCATGCTTCTTTGTAATGGAAAAGCAGCTATGGAAACTTATTAAAACAAATCAACCTCTTCCTGCAACTCAAAATTGAGCGAAAAAGCAACCTATATAATTGTTGTGCGTACTATATTAAACATTTTTATAAATTCTAATTTATTAATGTACTTGACACGTCTCATTTGTATCAATTTAACTTGTTATACGTAACTTTCTCCTATTAATGCACACGGTCGACTCGTACAACATACGTAGAACTAGTCAAGGATCTTTGTCGTAGGCTGCATAACCGAATCAAAGGTACTAATCATAGTATTGCAGTTCTGGGTTTGTAAGATGTTTCAGCATTTTTCTGACAGCGGGGAACTAATTTGGGTATGCAATCAGAAATCGTGATGTTTTGATGCCGATTGGAAACATAGTGGAACAACCTTTCATTCATTAACCTATTCAAATACTACAGATATTAGAAATCATGAAGGTGTTTTTCTGGTTTTCAGCACAGTGGAACGACCAGATGTATTTATGCATGCTTCTTTGTAATGGAAAAGCAGCTGTGGAAACTTATTAAAACAGGTCAACCGCTTCCTGCAACTCAAAATTGAGCGAAAAAGCAACCTATATAATTGTTGTGCGAACTATATGAAAAATTTTAATAAATTCTAATTTATTAATGTACTTGACACGTCTCATTTGCATCAATTTAACTTGTCATACGTAACTTTCTCCTGTTAATGCACACGGTCGACTCGTACAACATACATGGAACTAGTCAAGGATCTTTGTCTTAGGCTGCATAACCGAATCAAAGGTACTAATCATAGTATTGCAGTTCTGGGTTTGTAAGATGTTTCAGCCTTTCCTGACAGCGGGGAACTAATTTGGGTACGCAATCAGAAATCGTGATGTTTTGATGCCGGTTGGAAACAGAGTGGAGCAACCTTTCATTCATTAGCCTATTCAAATACTACAGATATCAGAAATCATGAAGGTGTTTTTCTGGTTGGAAGCAGAGTGGAACGACCAGATTTATTTATGCATGCTTCTTTGTAATGGAAAAGCAGCTATGAATGCAACTCAAATTTGAGCGAAAAAGCAACCTATATAATTACCGTGCGTACTATATTAAACATTTTAATAAATTCTAACTTTTTAATGTACTTGACACGTCTCATTTGCATCAATTTAACTTGTTATACGTAACTTTCTCCTTTTAATGCACGATCTTTGTCGTAGGTTGCACAACCGAATCAAAGGTACTAATCATAGTATTGCAGTTCTGGGTTTGTAAGATGTTTCAGCCTTTTCTGACAGCGGTGAACTAATTTGGGTACGTAATCAGAAATCGTGATGTTTTGATGCCGCTTGAAAACAGACTGGAGCAACCTTACTTATTTATGCATGATCAAGAATTTCACTCCCCCCTGAAATTTAACAAAAGTAAATTATTTTAAGAATTTTAATTTTCTTCGAATTTTGTTAGAATGTATTTTAGTTATAAAAGGATATTTATTTTTTTAACACGGGTTTAATTTGGATTTGATTAGATTTTTAGAATTAATTTTTAAAATATTTTTTCTTTTGTTTTCAACAAAACAAGCTGATTTTTTTAAGCTATACTCATTTCAAAAGATTCCGTGCTAGTTCCTTCTTATGGTTTTCTATAAGTATGATGATTTTTTTTAACAAGAATTAAGATTTGATAATCTTAATAATTAAACTCATTTCACAAGTCAATGTATTAATAATCGATGAATTAGATGAAAAAAGAGAAATAAAAGTAAACTTGTAATTATTCTAATAATAAATACAATAAAAATAAAAAATAAGTCTAGTTTAAAATATATAAAACAAAAAGTATATCCTTTATTATAAGGGAGGGAGAATAATAATCGGCCAAGGTTCAAAACATAAAGAGATATAAATTTAATAAAAAAGAAAGAAAGAAAAACAAGATGACCCAAAAAATAATAAAAGGATAATACCAAACTCGAAGAACACATAAAAATTTAAACCTGAATTAGCAATAATAGAGTGCTCGTGATAATTCACAAACAATATTGTTCATTTTGGAGTTTTGATTGTTTGTTCAATCGGTCGAATGATTTTACGCTGTGAAAGCTGAAGATAAAGGCGATTCTGATTCATCATAAGTGTGGGGAGGCGTTAGAAGGTGAAGAGAAATTACCTGAAGAACTGACAATGGTACAAAAATCTGAGATTGTGAAGAGGGCACATAGTGTAATTCTATTGAGTCTGGCAAATGAACTCTTAAAGGAGGTAGCTGATGAAACTACTGTAGCAGGCTTATCAAAGAAGCTGGAGAGTAAGTATCAGAAGAAGTCATTGTCAAACAAGCTTTATAAGAAAAGACTGTTACATACCTTGAAGATGTCAGAAGGGATGTACGTAACAAAACATCTTGATAAATTTAATAGGATTGTATTAGTTTTGAAAGGTTTTGGTGTTGACATCAAGGAAGATGATCAAGCTATGTTTCTGTAATACTCGTTGCCTGACTCGTATGAAAGTTTTATTGATACTATAATGTGTTGTAGAGATGGAATCTCGATTAATGATGTTAAGGATGCCCTATTGTCTAAAGAATTGAAGATGTTAACTTCTAGTTCGGGTGGAGACAGTGTGGAGTCCAGGTTAACTGTGAATAGGGGCAATAGAATGAGAAAGAATCATGGGTTGAGGTGTTATCACTGTAAGGAGATTGGTCATATGAAAAAGAATTTTCCAGATAAGAGAACCATAAAGGAATCAAAGGCAACAGTAGTTCAGAATGATTCTGTGAGTTTTTAGAATAATTATGATGAGGGAGAAAGTAGTGAACTTTGACAGTTAGTGCATCTAGATCTAAAGATAGTTGGGTTATTGACACTGGAGCAGTTTAACACATGACCTTTTCTAGGAAATTGTTTGATTATTTTAAAGAATGTAGAGGCAGTGTGAAATTGGGAGATGGTGAGAAGATGAGTGTTGAAGGTAATGGCTCTTTGACGATTAGGATGCATGACGGGATGGTAAAAAAACTTGATGCTTGGTATGTCCCGGGGTTGCAGAGAAATTCAATTTCTGTTGGTGCTTTGACTAAGCAAGGTTACTATTTCCCTAAAAGAGGTGGAGGAATTCAGGTGTTTAAGAGTTTCTCGATAGTGATGAAGGGTAGTTTACAGAATGGCATTTACTCATTGATTAGTAACTCGGTAGTTGCTAATTATTTAATGACAGTTGTAAGTTCTACGAAAAATGGGTGGAGTTTGTGATCGAGACTCCGGAACAGGAAAATATAGATTAGGTTGATCCACGAGCGTTAACAACAAGTGAACCAAGGCATGGTAATTGTATTGGTGATGGACAAAGTCAATCACTGGAAAACACAAGAAAGATGAGGGGTGGTGTGTTGTTAGGTATGGATGGAAAGCTAGCTAGTGGAGGCAAGTCCGGCTTGGACTTGATTTGTTATTGCAAGATTTGAGGCCCTTTGGGGGTGTGACAAAGGAGTGATTTTAGGTTTTGAGTTGTAAGGAGGAATAAAATTCAATTTAAGGTGAAGAATTGTTAAAATTGAATTGTATTCTCTTGAATAAAGAATTGAAGCCATGATAGTGTTGGATGATTGGAGGAAACAAGAATGAAGGAATATGATTGGTGGAAATTGAATTGGACGGTTACGACATGGATGAAGAAACATGGTGGTGACTAAAGACAAAATTAACATGTTGGAATTTAGAAGATGCAGCCGTGTCTTAACTATTTCGGCCTATGTTGTTTTTTGCGAGCTTTGTCCGTGTGATAGATAATTCAAGTTCAGTAAGGTTTCATTAGGGTTTCTTTAACCTATTTTGATTAGGTTATCATTCTACACTATAAATAGGTGGCTTGGAACAATTCTTGAAAGCCTTTCATTTTGAGACTCTGAATAATAGAATTACTAGTTCTATGCCCATGGACATAGGTTGATTAACTGAACCACGTAAATATTGTGTTCTTGTGTAATTGCTCTTATTTATTTCCGCGTTCTTCTATCGCCTAATTTTCTGACAAGTGGTATATGCGTTCAAAGGCTTTCTTTGATTTCCCGATAGAAGAATTAGAGCCATATTGATGAATAAAGTCAGAATGGGACAGAAATGGTGAAGAAAAGGGACAGGTTTGGCGAAACATTGCAGGACTCGGCCATGTCCCTGCCCGTGTAATGCCTTGCACGCGCGTCTCACACACAGACGGGTGTTTCATATCCGTGTCTTGGCTGCCACGTCCCTGTTTTACACCCTTGCTACCGTGTCTTAATTCTAGGAGGTCTTAGGACGTGTTTTAGGGTTTTAGTTGGTCTATTTTGGCTAGGTTTTCATTGTAAACTATAAATAGATAGTTTTAGACAATTCTTTTAAGCCTTTGAATGCCTATTTGGCTCTGAATAATAGAATTACTATCTCTCTGTCTGTTGTCATAGGTCGATTGATCGAACCACGTAAATCTTATGTTCTTGTATGATTGCTCTTGTTTATATTTCACATTCTTCTATTGCTTAATTTCTTGACAGGTGGTATTAGAGACACATAAGTTTGTTTAGATACTCCTGGGTTCGATTATGCAGCAAGAAGATGTCTTCATACAAATTTGAGATTGAGAAATTCAGTGGGTTGAATGATTTCACTCTGTGAAAGCTGAAGATGATGGCGATTATGGTTCAACAGAAGTGTGAAGAGATGTTAGAAGGTGAAAAGAAATTACCTGAAGAACTGACAGCGGTACGAAAGGCTGAGATTGTGAAGAAGGCATATAGTACAATTCTATTGAGTCTAGCAGATGAAGTCTTGAGGGAGATAGCTGATGAAACTACTATAGCAGACATGTTGAAGCAGTTGAAGAGTAGGTATCAAAAGAAGTCCCCATTGAACAAGCTTTATCAGAAAAGGCGGTTGCATACCTTGAAGATGCCAAAAGGGATGCATGTAACAAAACATCTTGATAAATTTAATAGGATTGTATTAGATTTGGAAGCTGTTGGTGTTGACATCGAGGAAGAGGATCAAGCTATGTTTATTTTATATTCGTTGCTTGACTTGTATGAGAGTTTTATTGATACTATAATGTATGGTAGAGATGGAACCTTGATTAATGATGTTAAGGATGCTATGTTGTCTAAAGAACTTAAGAGGTTAGCTTCTAGTTTGAGTGAAGACAATGTGGAGACCGGGTTAATTATGAGTAGGGGCAATAGAATGAGAAATAATCATGGGTTGAGGTGTTATCACTATAAGGAGATTATACACATGAAAAAGAATTATCCATATGGGAGAAACAATAAGGAATCAAGGGCAACAATAGTTCAGAATAATTTTGTGAGTTTTTAGGATAATTCAGATGAGAGAGAAAGTAGTGAAGTTTTGATAGTTACTGCATCGAAATCTGAAGATAGCTATATTATTGACACTGGAGCAACTTATCACATGGCCTTTTCTAGAAAACTGTTTGATTAATTTAAAGTATGTAGAGGCAGTGCGAAATTGCGAGATGGTGAGAAACTGAGTGTTGAAGGTAGTTGTCACGACCCGAAATCGGACCGCGACTGGCGTACGAGGTGAACCGTCTATGGAAGCCCGACCTAACTCGCACAAGCCTCGGAGAACAGAACTAACCAGATTCATATTATTAATCGGCTTACTTACCATATTAAAACAGTTTGACAAAGATAAGTTTTCCAAAAATAATATTCCCGAATACAATTAAAATATAATTATAATATCAAAATACTAAATAAATAATTTAAGTAAAATCGTTAAATATTATTTAACAAATACATATGCCATAACTCATTACCTGGTGTGGAGCAACTAACATAACAAAACTCGGCCCGGACAATAGGGCACTCACAGAGCGCGGAAGAACTAACTACCGCTATCAAAGTCACCTGAAAAGTGAAGTAAAACAAAACAAGAAAAATAAAAGAGGTAAGATTTTTTAGTGAGCGGATAACACA
>CAODLS010608356.1:0-12879 GCA_948243855.1 Flueggea neowawraea
TTAGAGAGCTTGTTTGCTGTTAATCAAGTTTGGGCCCTTTATGATCAAAAGGATTGCATGCCAAGATACTATGCGCGGATCAAGAAAGTGCTCTTCCCTGTATTCCAACTGGAGATAGTTTGGCTGGAGCCCAGCTCGGATAACAAAAATGAGCAGCTTTGGCATGATGCAGATTTGCCTGTTGGTTGCGGTAAGTTTAAAAGTGGGGGTACTGACACTGTTGATCTATCAATGATCTCGCATCAGATGTGTTCCTTAAGTGGCAGTCGCAGAGGCACTTATCAGATATATCCTAAGAAGGGGGAGACCTGGGCCATCTTTAAGGATTGGGATATGAATTGGATGTCTGAACCAGACAAGCACAGATCACCTTATCAGTTTCAATTTGTGGAGATTTTGTCAGATTTTTATCCTGATAATGGGGTTGGGGTCTCTTATTTGGGCAAAGTGAAAGGATTTGTTAGCACTTTTCAGCCAGCTGTTGTTTATGATGGAGTAATCTCGTTTTGCATATCACCTAATGAACTTTACAGATTTTCACACCGAGTTCCATCTCATAGACTGAAAGGCGACGAAAGAGAAGGCATTCCAGCGGGGTCTTTTGAACTTGACCCTGCTGCTCTACCTGGCAATCTTTTTAAGTCGGGTGATATTGGAGATGCAAGAAGAAAGGAAAATTTGGATTCTGAATCTGCCCAGAGCAAAGCAAATCTCACAGAAGAAGTTGCGAAGAGTTGCAGTCAGTACAAAAATGTTCTTGGAAAAGGCGATTGGAAGAAAGATACAAACGTTGACAATTCTAGTCAGCAAGAAAGTAGCGCTTCATTTACCCCCAAGAAGCGGCATACAAGCAAAGTTGCAGCTGATGTCCTAAAACCGAGGAGGTCTCCCAGGGATTTAAGCAAGGGAACTAGTGAAACAAGAGGAAGTCATCTTCCAACCAGGGAGGATATTGACAAGAATAGAGCTGCTAAGAAAGTCAATAACCATGGCCAAACAAGTGCTACTTCAGGCCAGTCTGGTCTCACAAAAGGCGTCGTTTCTCCCATTCATAAGGTTGAAATAGAGGGCTATGATTTCAAGTTTGAAAGATTGAAGGATGAATTTCATCATTATCAGGTATGGGCATTGTTCAGTGATAAGGATGGGCTTCCCAGGAGTTATGCTCGAATTGAGAAGATTGAAATCACCCCTGTTTTTAAATTGCATGTGGTATTTCTGGAATCCTGCTCGCCTCTGGAGGACGCAAAGCAACCTGTGTGTTTGGGAACATTTATAGTTAAAAGGGGTAAACCTGTTGTGGTTCCAGTCACCAAGTTTTCTCATCGACTGGCCGCTGAACTCATTAAGAAGGATACATATAAAGTTTACCCTAAAAAAGGCGAGATATGGGCAGTATGCAGAAACAGAAAACCGGAGACGACATCTTCAGCCGATGAAGATGCTAGTGAATATGACATCGTCGAAGTGCTGGGAGTTGATGACTCCAGTGCAAAAGTTGTAGCTATGCAGCGCATTAACATCATCGGCAGACACTTTTACAGGACACCAAGATCAAAGGCTAATGTTACATATATACCTCTGTCTGAATTCACAAGATTTTCACACCAGTGTTGTGCCTCGCAACAGGCGGCCAAGAACGATAATCGGCTAAAGGGGTTTTGGGAGATTGATCCAAAATCAGTTCCTGGAACTGTAATTCTTCTGGATTGAGTTAGCAAATATGGTGAAATGTATAACTGTCAGTGTAACAAAAAGAAGTTGACAGAGACTTGTTTTTTCAAGTTGTGCTTTTAGGTGAGGAGGCAATGAATGGTGTTTAGCTAACCATTGCATATTTTTTGTTGTGTCCAGGCAAGTAGCCTCCTCTTGGTCAGTGAACTAGTTAGTATATTTCAGGATTAATTCGGAAGCATTTGTTCTGAGCAGTCTCCCTCTCTTTGTCTCTGCAAAATGCTTTTGTTCTGATTATTAAGCCTTTTGCTTTCATCAATTACGCCTTAATTTAGCTCCATCTTTCTTTAATCGAATCATCCAGTATTTCAATTCTCGGAATGTCCCTTTCTACTGAATCTTTTTTGGCCTTTCTTTCAGCATTTTGGCATGTTCGAGCACAGGGACGTGTTTAGGTGGGGGCGCTTGTTGTCACGAGCCGAGAACGGGTTATGAATAGTATATGAGGTGAATCGAATCGGATGCCCAATTCATCTTGCATAAGTCTCGGACAATCAGAACAACTACCCAATTATTATTCTAAACCATAATTAAGCCAAAATGAATAAAAAAATTTATTATAAAAAAATAATTTTAAAATAACATTTCTAAGTAATAAAACATAAATATAAGCCAATATTTAAAGAAAATATTATTAATCAAAATAATCAGATACAATCATATCCCACAAAAAATTGGTGTGGAGCATCTATTGATTGACGTATTAGGACCCAGGCAAAAAGACACTAAATGCTCAGCAGAAATCTTCACTGAGCGCAAAAGCCAAGATAACATGAAAAATGTTAATGGATGGGGTGAGAAAATTCAGTAAAGGACGACACTCTACATCACCTCCATGACATCACATAAACCGTTTTGAAAATGTTTTCAGAAAATACCACATGCACATATATAATTAGGTACTAATAGAATACACTCGTATACGTAGATAATAGTTCAGGAATTCATTTCGAAAACAGTTCACACAGATAACAAACAACAGACAGTCATACGGAATAATAACAATAATAGTATCAGATATATTTATATAGCAGTCGGTGCATGCATATTAATATTATCGAAGATTTATCCAAAAAAAAACTTTGCATACGAGCGTACAACATATAATTACCAGATAGATATTATGACATAATTTCTTATAGTTATTATAATACAGACGGCATGCAATTAATTATTTACTATGTATACAGAGTTCAGAATATATTCTGCTATCACTAATCATAAGCCCTTAATATACTGAAATTCTGTCAGACGAGATCATAAACAGACTAGCAACCTTAAAAGTTCAAATAGTACTCAGCTCAAAAGGACTAACAATTGACAGTTTTAGGGACTTCAAATAATACCCGACACTCTAAGGGTTTCAAAGTTAAAACAGACAGAAACTGATCATAAAAGTATATCCACGAGCGTTGCAGTCCATAGGCTCCATCTGGATATACCTCGCTAGATCACATCAAAATATATTATAGGGGTATAATCAACAATACAGACTCACTAATACAAAAATCAGACATAATCAATTATTTATTCAAAATTTAGCAAACAATTATTTTAATAATACCAGACACAGGACTAGAAGTAGACGTGTGAGCTGATGCCAGTAGAGAACAGACAAAATCATATGTGTTGTGCGGTACATACGGGTCACCATATTACCCTGATAACTAGGGTCTTGACAAAGTATTAATATACCAAATGCTACGTTACCTGAAAGTTAGGTGTTTCGAGTCAGAGTTAGAATAATTAAATTAATTATTCTCAAAATTCAAATATACCAACAAGATATATTAATTAATAGGTATAAGCATATTCATATATTTAAAACAAACATATTTAAACATATATTCAGACTTATTTATCAAAAGTATTTAAAACAAACATACACACAAACCAAACATATATTTATTAGAAATATAATCAAACATGTTTCAAATTAAATATATTTATCTAGAGAATATTTATATATATATATATATATAATTATATTCAAAGATAGAAAATTAATATATTATCAATAATAACTATAGGGTACGTTATAATAAATAATATATAATGATATATATAAAATATTAATAAGAATATACGCTACTAATTATAATATTAAGTATTCAAAATTACGGATTTATAATATAATAAAATAATTAATATAAAAAATCGTATTCATTTTCCAGCAGGTTAATCATTGCCCAATATATATACACATAGCAGTTAGGCATACAAAGCAAAATTTAATTACTAAAAAATTATATATATAAAACATATATATGATAGATTTTAGAAAAGAGAATACCGATTATTTAATTAGAACTGAAAACAGACAAATTATATTGGGGTCAAGTATGGTACGGTACTGTGGCATTACAGAGTATACATGACATGCAAATGTGAATCCTAAACCTCTGATGACGTCAAAAATTTTATTGCGATTCAAGATCCAACGCTCTCATCTCGAAAATTTGACACTTCGTAAAATTATAATTTGGTCCCTAAAATTTTGTAAAAATATATTTTAGTCCTTAATACCTTGGAACATTACAAATTAGTCCTCAGACTTCTCAAAATTTACAAAATAACCCTTGAACCTTCTAGAATTTCAAAGCAATTACCAATTTATTCAAAATTACAAATCTATGCAAATCTCTAGAAAATTATAGTTTTAGTCCTTGCAATAAAAATTCTTCCAAAAACAATCCAAAATTTGTATCGATCAAAATCCGACAACACCAAACGTTCAAATCAACTCCCAGCAACTTCAGAGACATAAATCCATCATCAAAACCATAAAAGAAACATCAAATTGTCCCAAATCTACCAAAATCCGAACCAAACTTAACCCATTGTTAAACAAGATAAAATCTTATGAAACCAAGCTCAATCTATGTTCTTCTAGCCTTAATTTATCATGATATAACATTCTTCAACTCCCATTTCAACGGAAACACAAAAATTTGAATCAATCAAATTTGGCTCCAAAAATGCAAATCCAAGAATCAACATAAAAATGAAGAAATGAAGCTTAATCTTACCTCTATAAGTGATATAGATCCAAGGAGAGGCAATGGGAGAGATTTTTGGATAGATTTGGGAGAGATTTGAGTGAAAAATGAGAGTTATGGCCAAAATGGGTTGGAGTGGGGTGCTTTAAAGACTAACGGATCAAAATACACCGTTTCAATAATTTTCAAAGGCAACGTACATCATAGACACTCACAACGTACGTTGGAAGGCTCAAAATTCAATCCAGAAGGTTCTGCCCTTGTAATATACAACACAACGTACGTTTTGCCTAATGCAACGTACGTTGATCATTCCATTCTTCAAACCCAGATAACGTACGTCTTCCTCAAAGCTAACGTACATTAGCTGCACCTCAACTTCCATATTTGACGTTCCTTGCTTTCGAACACACGTCGAATCATTCCCGAGACTTAACAACACCCAACCTTACAAAAATATCATCATTAAACATCCCCAAACACTTAATCATCATCTCAAACATCAAAGGATCGGATCAAAATTGAACGGATCAAATCGGGATTGAATGAAAAACTACAAAAAACCTAGTCGGAACGGACGGGATATTACACTTGCCTCCACTCCCCGACCAAAAATTTTAGTGTACTACTACTAGGAGTTATTATACTTATTGCCTCCACTAATAAAGAATAGAATAAGTTATTGATGAAAAAAAAAAATTAAGTATTAGTTCCTCTAAATATTTTTATATACTTAATTATAGTAGAAAAGAAATTCTGATTAACTTTCTTTCTTAAATTATCACAAAATCACATAACATTATAAGAAATTAAATAGTATTGTTTGTTTGTTTAAATTATTTATCTTGGTAAGTCTTTTGACGAGAAAATAAAACATATTTGTATTGTCATTTTATTCATCTAATTTTTATAAAATAAATTTTGTTAAATTTGGAGAGTTTAAAAATTTTACTTAATTTGAGGTTTTATAAAAAAATTTAGGAACAAAAGAGAATCACTTGCATTATTTATGTGTTTGCTTGTTTTTCTTTTTTTAATTTTACCTATGACAAGTTTTTCTTAGGGAGGATTATTTTTTTCTTATTTGAAAATAGTGAAAACTTGGTTCTATTAATTGTTTTAAAAATTTTGTATTAATACTTGTTTAGTTTTATATATTGGGAGAAATATGCAACATAATTTTTATTGGAGTTGTCATTTAAGAATTTTAAAAGACGAAATTCACAGACAAATGTTGATTGTGTAGAAATATACTATAAAAAAATAGTTGTATCATTAAATCAGATATATTGTTTGTAATTTGCCCCATCTATATCTATATCTATATAATATATAAAAGTAGAATATAATTCCATAAAAAATTAAAATTTGATATTCTACAATTTTGACAAGTGACATTCCGATTGAATGACATGTGTCACTTTCTATTAAAATATTTAATATTTTAGTCAATATTAACTTTTAAGAAAATAAATTAATATGAAAATAAATCTTATAAGATCTTTAATATTAATTTTTATTTTTTAATATTTTTTTTTAATTTGAGATAATTTTCATTATAGTCTCAAATATTTACAAAAGAATAAAAATAAATTCATAGTATCCGGACAACATAGGTAAAACTAATATCTAAAATTTTGATTACATATTTCTAGCATATGTTCTAAACACATTGAATTTGTTGTTTTTTTTTTCTTCATAAGTTCATCGAATTTGTCGTCAATCAAATACTCTGAGCACAGTTCTATTTCTTCCAATATGGATTAAACAAGTATAGACTCTAACAAAAGGAATGATAAACTGCTCTGCATAAATAACATACAAATTATGCTGTCAGCATCCCAATATGAGATTGAAGATCAGGATCACCAATACAGAGATGAAATAGATGAACCCAGTAACACATTTCAGGAACACAGGGACCGGAATGGCTATGGCAATAAAAAAGGCTGTGGCACCAAAGAACACACCAAATCTTCGGAGTCTAATAATGGTGAGGGTAAATTTGGAGTTGTCAATGAATTCACTAACGAAGAAGAAAGTGAATGAGAGTAGAAGTGTAACACAGACCAAGTATAAGCCAAAAGGGAGCTGGTGATTTTGAATAGAAATGCTGGCGATATCAATAGCAGATGCGAAGCAAAAGGCAGCAATGAGCTTAGGCCAATAACCCATATTGTCGTTCTGATTAAGAACCAGTGGCAGTTCCTGAGCATGGTCTGGTTGAGCCACTGCTATTTCTTCATCACGAGCATTATCATCAGCAGATTGACGTGGTGGTGGTGGTGAATGTGGTTTCGATGACAGACGTAGTAGAGAAAGTCGGCGCAAAATGGAAAAGAGGATGGAGGGAATTAAGTTGAAGCCCGTTGCGACGTAACTCATCATTCTAATTTGATGATCTCTTATTTTGCACAAGCAAATGAACATTTATATATATATATATGCATAGTGAAGGATGGAAAAGTATAAAACATTTGAATTCTTTATTTATTTATCAACTTAACTTAAAAACTCCTTACTTCTAACTATGCATCAATATTGCCACTGTTTAATTTTGTTTATTTAGACTGCTCGTTTTGTAGGTTTGTGTTTTTTTTTTTAATTTAAAAAGATTTTGAGTTTAATTTAACTATGCTTTGAGATAACAGAATCCTATGTTTTTAGATAACAGGATCCTGGAAGTTGCCTGGAGATGACAGAATCCTATGTTTTGAGTTTTTCTTTTTCTTGATCACTCAACTCAAGTTCAGGTTGCAAATAGTGTATGAGAAAAATTTTGACGAGATTGGTTTTTAAATTGGGACACTAGGATCCCCATTAAACTATTTCCAGAGTTTACATAAAGTTGAAAGCATCGACAAAATTGCCATCCATATAAAAGTGGCTAATTCAGGATTCCATTCTCATTTTTTCATTGCGCCACTGTTTGTCATCGCTCTGTTCGTAATATATATAAGCAGAATACAATTTTATAAAAAAATAACATTTGTCATTTTATAATTTTGACATGTGACATTCTAATTAAATGACATGTGTCACTTTTTATTAATATATTTAATATCTTAGTCAATAATCACTTTTTATTAAAAAAATAAATAAATATAGAAAAAAATCTTATAAAAAAGCTCATATATATATAAATGAGATTTTTTTTTGTAATTATATAATATTTATATTTGAGCAAATTACTTGCTGAGTTTATTTTTTAAATTATTTTTTCTTTTGTTCTGTACTGTATTAAATTTTCTAAAACGTTAAAGTTGAGATTATAATTTCTGAAATTTCTAAATATACAAGGCAATTTGTCGATTGTTTCTCGCTCTGCATCTCTTCTCTCTCTCCTCCCTCACCTCCGCACGCTTCCTCCTCTCCTTCTGTCATCTCTTTCGGCCTCTCTCTTTCTTTTTCCCTCACCTCCGCCCTGCGATCTCTTTCTCTTGTTCTTCTTCCTTCTCATCTGCCGCCTCACCAGCCTTTTCTCTTTCGTCGCCTCGCCGCCTTTTCTCTTTCGTTGCCTCGTCTGCGTCTTCTTTTTCATTGTTCCAGATCTGACGAAAGAGACTATTTGTGATGGGAAGCTCGTCTTCTCGGCAACAGTGGCGAACAATATTGAGGGAGAGAGAGAACGCGGGCGGTAATGGGCAAATGAGAGAGAGGGGTAACGGTGACGAATGAAAGAGAGATCGAGAGAGCGGAGATGCGCGCGAGATTGCGAGAAACCGATGGCGGCAGTTAGGGGAGGGTTTCAAAACCCTAGTTGCAGCAAGTTGATTTTGATTTTCTCTTCTCTGTCTTCACTTTACTCTTCTAGGTTTTTGATTTTTTCTTGTTTAATTATGCGTCGAAGTTGTAAAGACATGGACTTTATGTGAAGACAAATCATAATTTCATTCTACTTAGGAACCCATCAGCTAATTCTGTATATATCAATGGCGATTATGGTAATTCTTCTGGTTTATTAGGAATTCCATAATAAGTCTTCTGCTCTCTTATAGCCTACTCGTAATAAGTCTACTACTTGAGGTTAGTTCGATCTTGAACGTCAGGATTCAATCTTTTGTAATAAAAAAAAAGTCCATTTTCAAGTAAAATGTCATCTTCCTCATCACCAGTCCCAAACACACTCTTAGAAGATCCAGAACAAAACAATCGTGATCAACTCTCACAACAAAATCTAATTTACCAAAACATAATCCAGTCCTTACCCACAAACGATGGCTGGAATGTCTTCAATCTCTGCCAATACCAAGGTTTTTGGTACATTTCTTATCTCACGGATCGAATCATCCATTGCCAAAACCACTTCAAACCCCACTCTTCACACATCATCCCAAGCAGGGCTCCAAAATCCGGACTCCCTCAACCACCCTTTACTCTCCAAGCTTCCACATAATCACGTTTATGAAATCGATCCTGTAGATAAAAAGCTTCCACTTTTAGCCACTCACACGTCTTTTACTTCTTTACCTGAATCAGTTATCACTTCTGGCCGCAATGTTTTGTACATTTATAGAGACCCTAAAGACCTTTTTTGTTTCAACATGGTATAATTACTGCAAGAAGCTGAATCCCAACGCGAAGCCTACGCCATTGGTGGAGGCATTTGAGCTTTTCTGCAATGGAATATCTCATTCCACGCATTAGGGTATTGGAGAGGAAGCTTGGAATAGCCTGCCTGACAAGATTTTTTTCTTGAAGTACGAGGAAGTGAAAAAACTCCCCCGTTTTATACGGTAAAATTAACTCCAATACTAATAATACTAATGAGCTATATACCTATTGATAGATTGTCTGATTAATTGTCGTAACAATACCTTGGCCTGTGTGTATCAATTATGCAATCAAGTTTATTGTATCTGTATTGTAATATTGTGAATAAGTAAACAAATCATGCAATAAAAACGAAAGTGTTGCTAATGCCTATAATGTCTCTACGCTCTATATTTTGATTGAATAATTAAGTTATTATTCATAGGTAATGAATTAAATATAATATATACTAGTTTGAACGTTACGATTTTTTTTTGATAAGTAGTTTGAAAATTACATGTTAAGCATTAATATTATGCAGAGAAATGTTTTGCTTTGTCTTATTCTTTTTATTGTTGGATTTATGTTGATTGAATCGACAATAGTTTAGTTGACTGGTGAAATTTAATTTTTTTATAGTTATATTCTTAGACATTTTTTTAAGTGAAAGTCATTTTAAGTCTGAAATCAATAACTTATACTGATTAATCGTAATTCAAGAATTAGTACTTTTGTTAAGTTCAAACGGTGAAGTAGAATTTTTAGATATACTATTTATTTTATTCAGTTCTTTTAAATTAAATTATATTAAATTATTTAATTTGCAATCTTCTGTATAACTTACATACTCCAATTAACAAAAATTAAAAAAATAAAGTCACTACAAATTTAAGGGCGTTTCGAGGCTTAAAAAAGAAAAGGGGCATCCCGAGAGTCGAACTCGGGACCTCTCGCATCCCAAGCGAGAATCACACCACAAGACCAAATGCCCGTGAGATAGATGGGAAATACAATTATACTAATGTGTATGAATTTGGTAGCGTTCAAATCTGTAATTCATGAATTCATATAATTCAGCAGAGGCATCATCACTACTTCCACATCCATAACCTAATCCTCCTTCCCAACTCCGTCTCCGCCTTCATCTTCAATCTCTGATTCCCAGGTACACGCGCTCTCTTTCTCTTTCGCTTCAGTTTTACAATCCGTGCGATTCTATCGGAATTTCCATCTACTTTGCGCTTTTAATCCACCCACTAGCAAAGGATAGTTTCTTTTTGTTTTTTCTTTTTATTGATAAAGTTGCAATCTTTATATTTGGCTGTGCATTGGTTATTGGGGTTTGTTTGGGACTGATTTTTAGTTCTGAGTTGGTTTTGTATTCTTTGCGTTGAATGTGGATTGTTTACAGGTTGTTCTCACATTGTTTACTTTTAAGGGTTAGAGATGGTAATGCTGGGAAATAACAGATTAGTGCCAAGTGGATTGAAATTCGTTTGTGTTTGTAGGTGCTGCGTTGAGGGGAATGCAATTTTTGGATGTTCATGGTTGGATGATGCGTAAAAACTGTTCGTGGGTTGATAATTGATCTGGTGTCTTGTGTCTTCAAGCAATGCTTTTTGCTTACTGGTGTTGTAGTTTGCTTTACCTTTGATAGTGTTGAGATCATAATGGCGATAAATAATTAGGCATACAACTGTGGTTTTCTTTACTATTACTAGTGCATAGTTTGGAAAAAAGAAGCAGCTAATTGTTGGACGGCATTGAAATTTCAGATGGTTGCGATGTGTATCTGGACAACACATTAAGTTTTTTGCATGACTTAGGTGTGTATGCTTTGCAAATGCCATATGAACCTGCTTCTTGGCACTATTTTCATTGACAACTAAATTCTAAGAAGAAATGGAGCTAAAGTGCTTCTCCTATGATGTTACTGCAAATGTGTTTAAAAATGCTTGGTCAAGGAAAATCTGTTGAGTAGATTAATGTTACATCTCGCTAGTTTGCTAGATAATCTCAAAATAATGATCAATGTGATTGGAATGTATCTAAATGGATAGTTTGTTTCATTATAGTTGATACTACTACAGTAGTTTTCTTGGGTTAGATGCACCAAATCTGGATTTGTGCTGTGATATTTGAAAAGATAATTTAATTATAGGAGAAGAAATGGGGAAAGTAAACGCTTTTACAGGAAAAACTTTTCATTTTATTTCTTCTTATTGCTGTTGTTGTGGGCATCAGTTGAATCCTATGGTGTGCACATCTGTCTCTGTGTTTGTATTGTACTAACTGCGAATAATCAAGTATTTTTATGTTTTCACAGGTTATGATTGCTTGGGATTTGATTTGATTTGTCGATAATCGAACAAGAAAATTACAACAAAGAAGCTGAGAATTTTGCAGAAGTCTCTAAGAAATCACAATTGTCTGAAGGTAAGGTTGAAAAAGCTGAAAATCCTGTGGAAGCTTTGCAGTCATGTGAAGAGAAACATATGGAAGTTGAAAAGCTGGCTGAAACATCGAATAAAGCAGAGTCATCTAAGAAAAGAACCCGAGGATCATTGAAGGCCAAGCCTAAAGCTGTGAAGAAATCTCCTGCAAGTGAGAAGTTAAAGGACAAAAACTTAAAAGGTAATCCACAAGCTCGGAGAAGAAGCAGGAGGAGGAAGAAAAAAAATGGAGTACAAGGAAGCAAAGATGATCAAAAGAATAAATCTGAGGATTCTAGGAAACTGAATGACAGGGAAGAGAAGGTAGAAAAGAATGTTAGTGACAAAGATCATACTGAGAAAGGACAAGATAGTAAAGAAGTAGAGGGGATTGGTCGACCAAATAAGAACCAAGGAAACCGAAAAAATAAAGAAAAGCACAGTAGTTCAGATAGGACTTTGAGAAAGGAGAAAGAAGAAAAAAAAATTGATAAGAAGAGTGGACGCCATGAGAAGAAAAAAGGAAAGCTTGGGGGTCTGATCTTTATGTGCAGTGCAAAGACCAAGCCAGATTGCTTCCGCTACCGTGTCATGGGTGCCACATCCAGTAAAAAAGATCTGGTGCTGGGTGTGAAGCGTGGACTTAAGCTCTTTCTGTATGATTTTGATTTGAAACTTATTTATGGCATTTATGAAGCTGCATCTTCTGGAGGAATGCGTTTGGAGCCTAAGGCATTTGGCGGTTCCTTTCCTGTTCAGGTTATATTATGTCTCAGATAGAATTTTCTTCTCGTCAATTTAATTTTGCATACTGATACTTTTTAAGTTCAGGTGCGATTTAGTATCCATAAGGATTGTTCGCCTGTCCCTGAGAGTGTGTTCAAGAAGGCTATAAAGGACAACTATGATGAAATGAACAAGTTTGATATTGAACTTAGTAATCGACAAGTAAGAATCACAATTTTTATCTGATGTGTTGGTTGTTATTTCCTTTCATACCACAGCATTAATGATGCCCCCTTTTCGCATTTTAGGTCAGAAAGCTCTGTGAACTTTTTCGACCAGCTATTTTTCCCTCAGCACAGCCAGCAGCAGGTCCTGTACATTCTTCAGCCCTGGCAACCTTTCAGAACAGAGAAGTTTTCGAAAGGGAGGGAGAATTAAGGCCTCGTTCAGACAGG
>CAODLS010608438.1:0-10437 GCA_948243855.1 Flueggea neowawraea
AAAGATAATAAATTTAATTAATAAAACTTAATAGATATAATCACCTATAAAGTTAAAGAACAAACTATATATTTTTTCCTATAAAAATATATTTAACAAAAATAATCAAAAAGGATAATTAGGTAAATCAAAAACAAAAATGAAAAATGCCTTTTCCATTAAGTCTTTCAAAATAGGATTCCAATATTGATCACTTCGAATATAATTATATTTCCTTAATAGGTCTTGAAGAAAGAATTAACATATTGTATTGATATAAGCTAATTTATTTTGAAATAATAAAACCACATCTATTTTACATTAATAAGAGTGTTCCAAAAATACTATTTTATTGAGTTATAAAAACTTTGAAAAAGGTACAAGGTGTTACAAAAAGAGACCTAAAAGATGAATGCCACATACCAACTCATGAACAAACAAAACCCACAAAAGAAACAATGTCATATCAACACTTAGAGCAAAAAAGTTTCACACTTTACACAAAAATGATACAAACCATCAAAAAAAGCAATGAACACCAAACGCTAAAAGTGAGTAAAAACATACACACAAAGAGAGAGAGAGAGAAGACAAACCAATAGAGGAGGAGATGTCAGTGCCTGACCTGAGACTTCTTAAGTTTATTGAAGCAGTAAGCACCAACCCATATGGAGCCTAATGGACCATACCTTGAGGGAAGGCTCTGAGAGTAAAACATGTTTAGAGTTGTCGCAAGTATGATGTGTTTCTAGTGACTACTTTCGATTTTTTGAAATTTAAAGAAGTGAGGGTCTTAGTGTGGAGAGCATAGAAGAAGGCGAAGAAAACTGTGAGTATGTGTGAGGGAGAGGTGGTTTTGCTGTGCTTAAGAAGAAAACGGTGGCGTCGAGTACTAAGGAGCATTAATGTTCCATCATACTTGAGCAAACCCGCCCTCACCTCAATCGATCTCTCTCTGATGCCTCGCTCTCTCCGATCGATCTTCTCTCTCTTCAATCTCGCCTCTAGATATCGGCTTCGAATTCGTCGGATAAAGAGCGAGAAAAGATGGTGGCGATGGTGTGAAGGAGAACATAGAGAAAGGAAGCGGTGACGTCGTCTTTTATAAGGAAGCATAGGTTGTGGGTGTGGGCGATTACATAAGAGAAGTAGAGGAGAGAAGCAGAGGAGAAGGAGGGAGGGAGAGAGAACGGGAAGTGACAGAGAGAGAGAGAGGGACAATAAGGGAGAGGGAATCAGAGGAGGGGAAGTCAGAAGTCTGACTTGGCAGGAGTAAAAAAGTCTTTTTTTTTAGTTTCGTTAGGTTGCAGAAACAACGTCTAACAGTAGGGACGAAACATGAGGCTTTTCAAAACTGGGGGATGAAAACGGCTAATACGCTATAATACAAGGACGGAATAGTAATTGCCCCTTGAATCAATTGTTGATGTTGACATTGACAAAGTATAGTATGAACTACTGAATTTTATAAATCATTTTGTTTTAATTAATCAAAGTTTTGTTATTTGTAGATTTAACATTACTCTTATGTAGTTGATTAGAACTAAATTACAAATTCATATATTGTTAACCAATTTATTTAATTAATTGCCTGTGAATAGATAAATAAACCCAATCTTCCACTTGCTTCTAGGGATTTGTCAATGGCAACTGGCATCAGTAGTTGCAGCATCTTTATTCATGGTACTAACCAAATAACTAAAAATCATATCCATGGTGTACGTAATAGTTTTTCATAATGAAAATGTTCTGCATCTTAGTTTCTTTTTCTTAATCTTGCTTTGAGTCTAGCCATGAGAGTTAAGTTTCAATCTCCACCACTTCTCTACGCCCTCCTCGCAAGTTTTGTGCTTGGCAGTGTATAGCTCCTGAGGGAAGAATTGGTCATATCCGATGGAAAAACTGGTTAAAGCTCATGTGGTTCAATTGCTTAAAAACTTAACCAATTAAAACACTTATATATGAGACGATTTTGACACATCACAGTAATATTCAACCTTACAAACCCACACCAAAGGAAACTACCAATGTCATTTTCATGCCATGTGCACACTTAGGTTTTGATTATTAATTCTGACCATACGTTGATAACGTTGTTTCTTTAACATCCGCGTTGCTTTTTGTTCGTTATATTGAATAATATGGTCATATGGCACAACTAGCTACAACTTGATTCAGTTGACACATACAAATTGCTTTAAGAAGAAAACATTAGGGTTTTGGATTCAGCTTAATTTTTTTTTAACTCAAGTAAAATTATATAAAGAAAAAAACTTTCGAAAAGACCATGCATTAATTGTTTTATTCGTTGCAAAAATATCATAAAGTGACACCGATCGACTTGCATTTCAAGAATCATTGTCAATCTTGTAAAATAGAGAGTTCAACTAACTGCAAGCTTTACCTGAGTTAACTCTAACAATAAGAAATTGTGAGTTCGATTTTTAATGTGAACAATTAAAATAATTTGTCAAAAAATGAAAGTTGTAAGCTTGCTTTGGCCTTCTCTCTTTCTTTTAGCTTAAGTTTTGCCTTTATTATAATGGAACAAAAAATGACTTTATTATAATGGAAGACAATACTAACAGAAGCAGCACAAATTCTAAAAAGAAAAAGGCTGTGGGGGAAAATCGCAGAAAAGGAGAAGCACGGGTATCAGAAACAAAAAAGTAACAGACCAAATCTGATAAAAGTCGGAAAAAATTGAAAATCAGAAAACAAAAACCAACGCGCTGTGCCAAAAAACTAAACTTTCGTGCCCAAAGTTAAATCAAGCCGTCTAAAATAAACGGAAAAGAATACTCCGAAGTACATAATTAAAAAAATGGTCTACACTGTAATTAACCCAAAGAATTTGGATCAAATGGGTGGATTCCTCGAGCCCATAAACCTTTTATTTGGCTACTCTAGCCTTAATATAGTAAGTTAATTATGTTAGATTTTCAAATGAAATACTGAATTTCATAGATAAATAAAATTTTAAGTTTGATAAATGAAAAAAAAAATTAAAATTTATTTTAAAAAATATCAAATGGAAACTTTTGGAGGCATTTGAAAATTACTTTTCCAAATGTGATAAATAGACTTTTAGGAATGACTAAAGATTTTTGGAGACATTTGGAGACTTTTATGAATTTGATATTTTTTTGATAAGTTTTGATCGTATTTTTAGTTTTTAAAAATTGTATTGGTTGTGTGTAAAAATCATTTTCAGTATTTTATTTAAGTGTAATTGTGTAATTTTCCCTAATATAGAATCATGAATTTCCAAAGGTCATTGTTCAATACCCATTGATGCATAAATCATGATTAAACTACAGAAGTATTTAGACGATAAATGTGAAATTTCAAAAAGATTCATGAGCAACCTATTCCTTTGAAAATGAAAGAGGCGCTGGAATTTTTGAAAATGTGACTTTTGAGCTGTTGCGAGAAATTGCAAAAGAAGGGCTTGTTCATATTCTATGCAAAACGAGTACTAAGAACTTGCAAGTTCTTATTTAAATGTGGCATTAATTTGTTCAAATATTGTTAGGGAGAAACAGAACAGAGAGAGCAAATAATGGTGCATTTGTGTAGAAGAGACCGAACTACTTTTGTTAATAATCATCTTCTAGGAAGACAAGGTATTTCTCCTATGATCATGTCTGTTTTCGTCTTCAATTTCACTTCATTCTTTATTTTCTTCAACATGCAATGTCTCACTTTTCAATCTAAGAATTTTGGTTTTCATCCAATTTTCCTTTTGCTTGAAAGGAAAAATAGATGGGTTGTTGAGAAAAGTACCTGCTTTGAATTCCAATGGAAGTGGCAAGACATTTCGTTAGTCATTTTTTGAGCTATAATTGCATAATAAAATTTGGTAAATTTCTATATTTTTTTTCTCAATTGTTTGCTGCAATTTTTTGTAATTGAAGTTCTTGGAACACAATTTGAAAATTGAAGATTAGTCACATTTCAGGTTGTAACACAATAGCAGTCAAATTGGCGTTGAAACAAGTAAATTGTAGCTTCAATGGAGGTAACCAGGACAAGGCCGCCATTTTTTCATCAACAATGGCGTCTTTAAACACCGACAGTGAAATTTGGGACAGTTCTGTATTGGACAAGAAGGTTAAAACATTAAAAAAAAAAATGGGATTCATGCGACATTGCACAGAGGGTGTGCATCAAATTCAGAGGATGGTGACTTTTGGTGGAGTTTTATAACAGGCCTAGTTATAGAGAATTCTACTCCTTCAATCTTGGAACTACCTTATCTGCTCATTCAAACATATTTGAATATATTGTATCTTCTGTTGTAACTACTCCTTAACATAGGGAAATCTGTTATACAAGTTTGTGTATATATTTCAGCCATCTATCAATGAAAAAGGATCACCTTCTTCTTCAAATCATCTCACTCTGTTATGGTATCAGAGCATTAAGCTCTCCAACTTTCTTTTTTCCTATCTCAATTCATTCTGCAATGGCTGGTAATCATTTCAATAATACCATTCACGACACCAATGAAGCCAACCACACCCTCATCACCATTAACGTGGCAGCCCAAGCCCCTCTCAAACTAACATCAACCAATTATCTCTCCTGAAAATTACAGTTCCAAACTTTATTTGTTCGATACGATCTGGGCTATGTAGATGGCTCAAAACCATGTCTTCCACCAAATATAACAAGCAATAACAATACAACTCCAAACCCTGCATATTCTCTTTGGGTTCGACAGGACCAATTGATTCTCAATGCAATTATTGGTTCAATCTCTCCTCTAATCATTCCATTTGTTGCTAATGCAAAAAATTCAAAAGAAGCTTGGAACACCCTTGCCAATACTTATGCAAAACCATCTCGAGGTCGAATCAAACAAGTGAAAAACCAAATAAAACATATGACCAAAGGATTTGATTCAGTCACTGAATTTCTTCAAAAGTGAAAGCTAGAGCTGATGAGTTAGCTCTTCTTGGCTCCCCATTTGATAATGATGATCTTACTGATAAGATCCTTGAAGTTGTTAGAGATGATTATAAAGAACTTGCTCGAGCTATCCAGGCTAGAGATACCCTTATTTCTTTTGAAGAGCTATATGAGAAACTCCTTAACTTTGAGGCCACTATGAATATCCCTAAACCCGAACTCACTTTTCCTATCACGACTCATGTATCCACCCTTACCAACACCAATTGGCGCAACAACAACCAGAACTCCTCAAATTCAAATCAAAATTCATGTCCAAATCGCAACTCAAATCGTCAGCAACAACCTTATCTTGGGTATTCTCAACTCTGCAGGATCCAAGGCCACACTGCTAAAAAGTGTTCTTATTATAAGTTGCAGCCAATTCACAACACCAACAATAGTTCAAATCCACCATGACAACCAACAACAAACTATGCAGCAACATCAAAGAGTAATCAACCTTGGCTTCTTGACAGCGGTGCATCTTATCATGTCACCTCGGACTTAGAGAATCTGTCCTTGCATAATCCATACATTGGTGGTGATAACATGATGATTGGGAACGGTACTGAGTTACCAATAACACATATTGGTTCAACTACTCTTCATTCTTTCAAATTAGACAATATTCTCTGTGTTCCAAGCATGAAACACAATCTTATTTCCATTTCTCAATTTTTCAATTCCAACAATACTTCCATTGAGTTCTTACCTAATGCTTTTCATGTGAAGGATCTCAGCACATGCACAATACTATTGAGGGGCAAAACTAAAGAAGGTGTGTATGAGTGGCCGCAAACTAGTCCTATCCTTGCTTTTTCCAATATCAAAACATATTCATCTGATTGGCATCATAGGCTAGGACATCCATCAGTCCCCATTCTTAAACAAATTGTCTCTTCCAATAATTTAAGTTTGACATCTAATATCCCATCTTCTATTCATTGTAATGCATGTTTGTCCAACAAAAGTCATAAATTGTCTTTTTCTCAATCTACAATAAATTCCACCCGCCCTTTTGAAGTCATTTATTCTGATGTGTGGACATCACCCATAATTTCTGTTGACAATTTTAAATACTATGTTCTGTTCGTTGATCATTACACCAGATACATATGGCTTTATCCTATAAGGCATAAATCTGATGTGAAGAAAGTATTTGTTCGGTTTAAAACCATTGTTGAAAAGCACTTTGACACCACTATCAAAACATTGTACTCTGATAATGGAGGTGAATTCATAGCACTAACAAATTTTCTATCCATGAATGGTATAACTCATCTCACCACTCCACCGCATACTCCAGAACACAATGGAATGTCCGAACGAAGACACTTGCATCTTATTGAAAGTGGTTTGGCTCTCTTAACTCATGTTTCAATTCCTTTGTCTTACTGGTCATACGCATTTGCAACAACCATGTACTTGATAAATAGAATGCTCACCCCCACCTTAAATTTACAGTCATCATATGAAAAGCTATTTCACCAAAGTCCCAACTACTCTAAACTTAAGATATCTGGTTGTCTCTGTTACCCATGGATCAGACCTTACACAAGACACAAACTAGAGTCCAACTCTAAACCCTGTGTGTTTCTCGGATATTCCATAACTCAGAGTGCTTACTTCTGTCTTGATCCCATCACTTCCAAAGTCTACGTGTCCAGACATGTCAAATTTGTCGAGTCTGTTTTTCCATTTGTGCATTTACAATCGAAAGAATCCAGACCAACCAACAACACTATCACAACTTGGTTTCCTCTTCCATTACAAATACCTATCACATCTCTACATGCGCCACTCAATACCTCTTTTACGGCAGACGAACCTCAACATGATCTGTGCCACAACCTTGAAAACACTTCTGCCCCAACTCAACCTGAACCCTCACATCCACCCACTCATACCATGATCACAAAAGCCAAAAACCACATACACAAACCTATTAAAAAAATGAACCTCCATACCCAAATAACTCAAAACGCATAGATTGAACCCACCACCATTTCGCAAGCTCTCAAAGATCCCAAATGGCGCCAAGCTATATCAGATGAGTTTAATGCCCTTGTCAACAATGGAACATGGGAACTAGTTTCTCCTGACCCAAAGTACAATCTTGTTGGGTGTAAATGGATTTTTAGAATAAAAAGAAACTCTGACGGCTTTGTTGACAAGCACAAAGCTCGCTTAGTAGCCAAGGGGTTTCATCAAAGACCAGGGGTTGATTTTCATGACACCTTCAGTCCAGTAGTCAAGCCAACTACAGTTCGCATGATTCTGAGTATTGCTATTAGTAGAAGCTGGGATCTGGGACAACTTGATGTTAATAATGCTTTCTTGCAAGGGCGTTTATATGAGGATGTGTACATGGCTCAATCACCGGGTTTCATTGATAGTGATCAACCGGATTATGTCTGCAAGCTCAGGAAAGCAATTTATGGTCTCAAACAAGCTCCTCGGGTATGGTATCATGAACTCAGATCTTTTCCGCTTCAATTCGGGTTCAAAAATTCCTTAGCTGATACCTCACTCTTTGTGCATCATGATGACACTAATGTTATGTATCTCATTGTTTATGTGGATGATTTGATTTTAACGGGTAACAACTCTAACATGATCAATGAGTTTGTAACAGTTTTAGCTAGGACATTCTCTCTCAAAGATCTCGGTCCATTGTCTTACTTCTTGGGCATTGAAGTTGTTTCCAATGAACAAGGATTATTGTTGTCTCAGCGTCGGTATATAATGGATTTGCTGACAAAAACTAAGATGGTATTTTTTTGATCATCTGTAAAAGCCACCAAAGCACATGGCCAAGGGAGAGAAAGGATGCTCCTAGAGTGAGAAATAAGTCATTCTTAAAGAATCTTTGGAACTTGAAGGAGATTTCTTTTAATCATTCTATCATCCACTCTTTACACTCTTTGTAGCTTGGAGATAATGTTTATTTATTATTTTCATTACTTTTCTTTCTTTAATTTAAATATGGTAGCTTAAACATTTAGTTAGGGTTTAAAGATGTAATCCTTTGATGATTATCTTCCGTGTTATTAATGGGTAATTGTGCTTGATGTTATATATGTTTTGTTTATTGTTGAGTTTTGATTTAATGACTTGATTTGTGATTGAATACTATTATGATTGGCCACCATAATAGTATTATATGCAAGCCTAAGTGATGGATCAAAAGAAGAAGTTTAGGTGAGGTTTGAAAGTGTTAAACTTATCAAATTTAGAATAAACATATCCTTACGAAGGTAAGAGGTTCAATAAAATACCCACAAGAACTTAAAGGGTCTAATTTAGTTTGGTTCAATTTAGAGAATTAGTCTAATGAATGTAGACACTATTTATATTGACTTGGAAGAGATTCTAAGTGACTATAAATGGCAACTACACTCAATCCCTTAACCCCATCAATAGGATAGTGAATAAAAGTTTTAGGAGGAGTTTTAAAGTCTTAACACTTTAATGATTATTAGTTTACCCTCAATTTAATTGCTTGCTTATTATTTGACTGTTTGTTTAATTTAGTTGTTTAACCCTAGCAGTACATCAACTTCCATAAATTTTATTATTGATTTAGTCAATCACATTTAGTACATCATCCTTGTGAGATTTGATACCTTGAAAGTATTACCAAGATTAAAACTACACCGACAACATAAACTCGAAGTTAATGGTGATCAGTCTCAAACTATTGTGATGTCTTTTCAAAAACAAACTTATACGAGCCAGTAGGAGACTCAGAACTAACATGATCCATAACAAATATTCTAATATTATTGTTGTCGAGTGTTTCCGGGAAACATTAGTAGTTATATATCTGGGATTGGTCCAACAATGTATTGGTTTCAGGTTGGGAAAACAATATAATAACAATATGAAAAAAATTGAAAGCAAGCAACAAATTAAGTGAAGAACAAGAATAAAAAATAACGTGGCATTAATTGAGGAGGAAGCAAAATATGCATAATATCGAGAGAGAATCAAACAAACAAGTTTATGTGTGAGAGAGAAGAACCAGTGGTGGATGCCATGCAGAGAAGCTTTAGATGCCAAGTGGGATATCCTTCTTGTTCCATCCTTTTTCTCTCTTCCCCTCTTTGGTGTTGTCAATACTTGTCCCATTCTTTTCTTTTTCTTTTTTTCACTTGGATTGTTCTTTTTCTTCTTTTTTAGCAACCCATATA
Organism: Flueggea neowawraea; assembly: GCA_948243855.1. NCBI lineage: Eukaryota > Viridiplantae > Streptophyta > Magnoliopsida > Malpighiales > Phyllanthaceae > Flueggea > Flueggea neowawraea. The sequence goes on from CAODLS010608438.1 coordinate 9,129, forward strand.
TATTCAGTAGTAGACTCTACCGGAAGTCCGGAGTATCTATAATTCTTCTATTATTGGCTCATCTTCTTTTTGGGGTTCAGGTTTGTTCTCAATTCCAGTTTTAACACTGATCTCACCTCTTTCAATTCTCAACTCGGCAATTGTATATATTGAACTAGGTTAGTATAAAACACTCAAGAGGATATTGAAAGTACTTACAACAAATATTATGGATTTAATATCGAAAATAAAAAAAAAAACTCAAACTCCATGTTTTTGGTGTCAAATTTAATGCATATCTCAATTAATTTATTTCGGATTTTATTTGTAACTGCATAATATTATTGGGTGTATTTATTTGTGCTTAACTACAAAAGTAAATTATACAAATAAATTGTATAATATTAAAGTAAAAAGATTGTTATGTCATTTTAAAAGCTCAATATACATGAAAAATAAATATGCAATATGTATATTCTCTAAACAAAGATACCCAATATGTTTAATTTAACATTAATTTCATTTAATAAACTATTTGTAAGGCCGGTTGTACCCGTTCCTAGCCCGGTGGACCGAAACACATTACTGCGTCCCGGTCCACTAGCCCGTCCTCTCGCTGTCACTTTTTTTTTAAATAATATAATCTGACCGTTGGATCGTTTTGATCAAACAGTCAGATTTACTCCAACGGTAATATTACCGTTTGAGTACCGTTGGAGCTGAAAAATTGTCCTTTTGGTCTCTAACGGCTAGTTTTACCCATTTTCCTATAAATACCCCCCTAAACACATTTTTTTCTATCCTTTCTTCACTTCAAACACTCATTTCTTTCCCCCAAACTCTCTCAACTCTTAAAATTTCTCTCCATACTCTCACATTACTCCCACTCCAATTTTTTTCCTAAAATTATGGATCACAACAATGAAAATACTCAATTCTCCCAACAAAATAATCCATCAAATTTTGCCAACTACTGATATTCTGAAAATAATCCATCAATTTTTTCCTCTTTCACAAACTATCAATTCAATCCCAACGTTTCATTTTTCCCATTTCCATATCAACTCGCACTTTCCAATTTTGGTAATTTCTAAAATTTTACGTCTAATCATTTTTCACAAAATAATTCTTTTTTCACAAAATAATCCTTACATCCCCTTGTTGGATAGGTGCTCGATGACAGGTTACCAAGGGGATTCTCCTACTCCTGAAATGAACCCCCGAGCCCACTATTGGTCTAAGCAATCTCGGCCCCGACGTCGGTGTCAAGTACAAAAAGTGGATCCCTCCACACGACGACAAGTTGGCTAAGTGTTGGATCGCTATTTCC
>CAODLS010608443.1:0-12779 GCA_948243855.1 Flueggea neowawraea
TCACGTACTTGATGGCATAAAGAAGAATAAACTATTCATGGAGTTTTATCTTCATAAAACAGATAATATTTCATAGAAATAAAATGCCTCTTTATTAAATAATTGAATGACAATGCACATTAATGATTGGACTAGGGCACAATTCTAACAGCTTTTCCAAATAACGTATGTCTTCCTCAACGTACTATGTACGTTGTTCACTCTCCCATCACATACTCTACATTTTACGCTTCCCCACGTGCATCAAACTTCCTTCGAGGTTCGATAACACCTAATCCTCGACAATTAAGTCTGATTATCTTCAAGATCAATCGGACTCGGTCGAAAATCTACAAGGATCCTAACCGAAATGGACGGAATGTTACATATGCCTTGGTGTTATGATATTATGGCATGTGATATATAGTAAATGGAAATTTATATATATGATATGTGGTAAGTAGAGGTGGATTTTATATGTATTAGTCAAATGGTCTAAGGATAATAATAGTATGTAATTGATAACCTGCTGGCCTACACCTATAAATTTAGGCAAGTATACCTATCATCTATAGTCAGTGATCCGATGAGTATCGAGTGTCGTATCCCTCAGAGACTAGAATTACTAGCTACTGACCTCAACTCTGTTATCTAAACTATAGATTAACGATCTCGAAACGAATATAATGAGTGAAATTCAACACAGAAGCAAACACAACACAATAAAGAAAATTAGAATCAATCAATGGGAAGCGGCATCTAGACACTGAATCCCCCTAGACCAAACCGTGTGACAACATCTTGTGACTCAACCATTTATTCCAAAAATTGGACCGTGGAAATTCATGTGATATATTAACCTCCCTCTCAAGTTAGATAACACCTAAAAACTAGGTTGATTAACCAAAATCTCTTCCTAATTAAAACCCCATGTTGTCGCTTTATCGTTTTTATGAATCTCACTATTAGGTTTGACCCTAATCCAGAGGATTTATGTCGACCTATCTCTAGGTTTTCATGAAACTCCTTCCAGTTATGAGTGATCTATTTCACGCAGAATCTCTTGATTACTTATGCATAAATGAGCAGTCGAATTGAAAGGTGCACAACAATCAACTAGTCAATAGAGCAATGAAACAATCATAACTGAATCACAATTTCATAGGTAACTGTATAAATAACAATCAATCCGTCACAAGAGTGGTCTAGGGTTCATCGCATCCAGATGCATAACAAAGTTAGTTGATACTCTTAGAGAGAGAAACAACAAGATACAAAGAGAATCTAGAGAGAGAAGAAAAACCCATGACGAATCCTTCAATCCTTCGCGTGATTCCTTTGATCTTGATGCATAATGAGTTCTCCTTGAGTTCCCACATTCTCTAACCCTAAATTGATGTGTTTTTATGTGTCAATGTCAGTTCTTCTTTCAGCTTTTCGTTCCACGATTTAAATAAACCAAAAAAGCAATTTCGAAAAGACACGGGCACTTTCTACGGCCATGTCTTGCACTTCATGACCGTGTCTTGCATAGCATCAAGTGGGTCAACACATGGACACGGGTTTTTACCCGTTTCCTACGTTCATCTGTCCGTGTCTTGACAATCCAGGCCATGTCTTGCAAAATAAAGATTACAGGCTAGCACACAGACATGGCCACAGCCGTGGCGTGCACTTTTCTATTTGTGTCCTCATGGAACGCACGTTCAAGCCTCCAAATGCACAAAACTGATGATCCACAACCGTGTCTTGATGTATGGTGGCCATGTCTCGGCCCAAAAGCCTCCAAAATCATCGTTCAAGCTCCGCTTTGACTTGCTTTCATTTCTTTTCATCAAGACACCATTAATTGACCTAAAAAGCAAAAAATGAATGACAAAAGTACTGGAACTCACAGCTGACATTCAATTTATACTCAAAAGACTAAGAATTCAATAGCATAAACATGTATAAACGAACATTTATCAAACTAACCACACTTAAGGTTTTGTGTATCCATTATGTGCTAGCAAAAATAAACTAAAGAACAGAGAATCTAAAATATGCATAGGGTACTCGTAAACTCGAATTACCATCTGGAAATCACACATAAGACAGAGCTCAAATAACCAAACTAATCAATTTGATTTAATCACCTCTCCAACTCATCAATTCAATTATCATATATAGCATTAAGAATTTTGGACAACATTGATATTGCACTTCAGACATTTATAAAAAATCAACCAACTCAATGACTTACTTGCTACAAACACAGTCAGTAAATTAAGGGTTCGAGTTTTTGTGCATTTTCCTTTTTTTTCACACATACTTTGGTTTCCACCACTAAGGATATTCCATTTTATGCGAAAACCGCTCATTTATGATGAGTGTTAGTGCTTACTTAAAAAACCCCTGGTGGCAGTGCTTTGTATACTCATGCCTGAAGACAGTGGAATAGACACCAAACTCCATGTACTTGTCCCGGTTTAGGTTCAAGCAAGTCAAGAGTAACCCTTCCATTCATTTACTTGTTCAATTATCATGCCCGCATTCATTGCACAATTACTCAATATATTAAGCAATGAGCCAAAGAGTGAAGAAAACAAAGCAAAAAATTTGATTGCAAGCTCAAAACTAGTGTGCATTCAGAACATGCAATTCAAATCTCCCAGTAACAGATGCATATTAAAAAATTCTCAATTGTTCAACTCATTTGCATCATCACATAACATGCATCCTGGTATGATCGTCGGCCTACACCTAAAGACTAAAGCAAGTGCACCTATCGTCTATAGCTAGTGGACCTATGAGTACCGAGTGTCGTATCCCACAGAGACTACGATTATTAGCTACTCACTCTCCCTCTATTATCTGGCCGAAAAATTAAATGATTTTGAATATATAAAATAAATGGAACTTAACTCGAAAGCCAACACATTCAATCAAAGGACATAACAATTAATGTGAGACGACACCTAGATGTAGAATCCCCTTAGACCAAATTAAGTGACAAGGACTCGTTAATTAAACAACTATTCAAGCAATTGGAAAGTGGAAATTCCTACGATTTATTAACCTCTATCTCGAGTTAGCTAACGCCTAACGACTAGGTTCATTAATCGGAATCTCTTTCAAAATTAAAATCCTATCGTTGCTTTATCGAATTATGAATTTCGCTATTAGGTTTGACCCTAATCTGAAGGATTAATGTCGACCTATCTCTAGGTTAGCATGCAACTCCTCTCAATTATAAATGTTCAATCGCACACAGAATCTCTCGATTGCGCATGCATGAAACAATATTGGAATCGATAGGCTAACAACAATCAATTCAACAATAGGCAATATAAATCATAATTGAGTCGCAATTCCATAAATCAATTGAAATAATAAAAAAATCCCAACAATCACATAATCAATCTAGGATTCATCACATCTAAGTGCATAATGAAATCAGTTCATATGTCTAGAGAGATAAACAACAAAACCAAAGAGAAATCTAGAGAGAGAAGGAAAACCCATTATGAATCCTCTAATTCTTTGCGAAATCCCTTCGTTCTTGATGTCAATCGAGTTCTCCTTTTGTTTCCCACGCTCTCTAACCTTAATGACTGTGTTTTGTGTCTCCAAGTCAGCTCTCCCGTTTTGATTCCTGAAACCCACTTAAATAGGCAAAATAGGGCGTCTGAGGTAAGACACGGGCACCACCACAACCGTTCCCAACCAGTTCCCGTCCGTGTGTCTCAATAATCACTCAAAACTGTGGCTGGCATAGGACACGGACATGGGTTTCCATCCGTGTCCGAGACGTTTCTGTCTATGTCCACTTAGTTTGACCGTGTCTTACTCTTTTCCGTGGCTAGGCAACTACATGGACACAGGATTATGTCCATGTTCGGTCTAGCCATGTTCGTGTCTCACAAAAGCTGTCTGTGTCCGAATTGTTTACAGCTCAAGTGTACTCCATGGTATCTTCCACGCTCGTGCTCATGTCCGTGGGGAAGTCCACGGCCGTGTGACTTCATTTCCTGTCCGTATGGCTTCAATTCTTCACGGTTTGCATCCTCAAGCCTTCCACGGCCATGGATTGTGCATCTCAGGCCATGTCTCACTCTAAAGACCTCAAATGTCATCGTTCAAGCCTCGTTTTGACTTGCTTTCATTTCTTATCATCAAGACATCATCACTTGACCTGAAAAACACAATATAAAGCGTTAAAGTACCAAAACTCATGACAAACACTCAATTCATATTCAAGACAATATAAACTTAACCACATAAATATGTATCAATAGGCGTTTATCAAACTACCCCACACTTAAGCTTTTGTTTGTCCTCAAGCAAAGGAAGAATTAACACAAGGGAAAAAATGCTTCAATCAAATCCTCTCAATGGTGGCATGGAACTCCACATTAAATGTCAACAAAAATAAACTGAGTAGTGGAGAATCTAAGAGATGGATACATCACTAGTCAATCCAAATCGGGGTCCCAAACCACACATGACTTAGAGCTTAAAGCCAAAGTAGTCGATTTGACTCAATCACCCATTCAAGTCATAAAACATTAAAGCATAAGACATCTACGGTGAAATTCAATAATAAATGCATATTAATTGCACACTTTCAACATTTTGGCTTGCATTGCTACATGCGCGGTCAGTAATATCGAGCCCGACCTTGGTGCTTTATTTGTGCGCTTACTTCAGTTTTCACCACAAATTATAGTCTATTTGACGTGAAAATCGATCATTTGTGATGAGTGTTCCTGGTTACTAAGACAATCCTTCGTGGCAGTGCTTTGCATACTCATGTCTAGGACAGCGAAGTAGGGATCGAATCCCATCTACTTGTCCCGGTTTAGGTTCAAGCAAGCCAATAAACTTTTAATTCAATTGTTCAATATCATGCCCACCAGTAGTCAACCATTTCATTCAATAAGTAATGAGTTAACAAAGTAACAAAACCAAAGCAACCAATTTAGCTACAAGCTCAAAACCAATGAGGATCTAGAACATGCAATTCAAATCTCCCAGCGACAAATGCATATAAAAATTCTGAACTAGTCAATCTATTCACGTCAAAAAATGTCATGCATCTCACAACCACAATATTAAGAACTCGATCAGAAATTTTTTTAAAATTCACCCCAATTGACTCCCTACCCCACACTTAAATTTTTCATTGTCCTCAATGCAAATAATTAAACATATAAAATAAAAGGAAAGGGAATAAATTAGAGAGTTCTGGAACTTCCCTGAAATGTGGTCCCCAAAGATGAGTTTTGGCGTGAATTTCATCCAAGTCTGTGAGAGTCCCTTGCAAACACAAAACAACTAAAACCAAATAACAACTAGAGTAAAACAAAATTTGAAATTGAAAAAAAAAATTAAAGGAAACGAAATGAAAACTAAAATCAACTAAACCAAATTTGGGTTGCCTCCCATGAATCGCTTCTTTAAATTCATTAGCTAGACATTAGTAAGTGACCAATTAGGGAGGCTTGTACGCATTATGTGAAGTGTTAGCACCAACTCCTTGCACCGGCTTGCCACACTGATTCGCCTCCTTGTTCTTGACATGCCATATGAAGTGACACATCCCTGTGGGTTTCACTTGTGGTGGCAGTGACTCATGCTCCTCTTCTTAGCTTTACGTCTGCGCAACCGAGTTTTGTGCCTTTTCTTCTTCACTCTAGGCACCGACTCATTGACTTTCGGTGCATCACATAACTCTTCCTTGTTAAGTACCTGCACCACAATAGAAGAAACAACATCCTTCACAATGGAAGGTGAGTCAGAATGGTGTTGAACCTTAGAGTCCTTAATTTTCACACATTTATCTTCAATTATAAGGGTCAACACCCGATCATAAACATCCATAATGGACCTCGAAGTGGCTAAAAATGGCCGACCTAGGATCAAAGGTGTTTCTACATTACACATCATATCAAGAATCATAAAATCAATAGAAAACGTCAAATCTTATACCCTCACCAAAACATTCTCTATAATATCCCTAGGCTGCACAACAGATTTATCAGCTAATAGCATCGGCACCCTAGTCAGTGTTGGTTCTCCTAAGTCCAATTTCTCAAAAAATTCATATGACATCACATTAACACTAGCACCTAGGTCAGCTAATGCATCATCAATATGTAAACTACTGATATAAAGATGGACAAAGAAAATCCCTGGGTCTCTGGATTTCACAAGTAGCTCAAGTGATGTCTGAGGTAGCTTAACATTCGCTTCCTTCTCAGTGTCAATCAAAGGTTGTTACTGCTTCTCTGTTTCAGTGTTCGGCTTCTCATTGGCACAAGTGGCCACTTTGACTTGCTCCCTTCTAAGAAGTGTCGTAGGATATGGAATCTGAGGCTTGTATTTACGAAGCACCCTTTTTGGCTCAACTTTTTCCACCATATTTGCCTCAACATTCTTCGTCAGAACCTCTTTTTCTTCATGGCATCCATCCCCTCCACTCACAAAGATAGCATTCACGTGCTCCTTCGGGTTTGTTTCAGTGTTGCTTGGTAGAGAGCCTGGTTGCCTTTCAGATGGCAGCTTAGCTATCTAACCAACTTGACTTTCCACATTGTGGATAGATGCGTCTAAGTTTCGAATTGAAGCCCATTGGTTCATTAATGTAGTCTCTATCCAGGTGAACCGATTTTCTGAGGTCTCAATATATTTGCTCATTAGCTCCTCAAAGTTGGGCTTCACTGTTTGTTATGGTTGTTGAAAGCCATGTGGGTGAGTCTATCTTTGCTGATTCGCGCCTTCCCATGAAAAATTCAGGTGATTTCTCCATCCTGGATTATAAGTATTGCGGTAGGGATTGTTCTGAGGATATGGGGCATTACCTACATAGTTCACATCTAACATGCCATCCTGAGGTCCTTGACCATCAACATAAGTTGCTGGTTGTGCTCCAGAGAATCCATCAATTTTCTTGCTCAAGGCCTCAACCTAAATAGCCAAAACAGTCACTATGTCCACAACGTACACCTCTAGTGGATTCATTGGCTTAGAACGTATTGTGTGCCACTGGTAATTATTCATAGCCATCTCTTCAATCAACTCCTGTGCAGCCTCTGGTGTCTTGTTATTAAAGGTACCTCCTGCTGCAGCATCAATCATTTGTCTAGTCTCATAGTTCAAACCATTGTAAAACGTTTGAACCTGTAGCCAGGTCGGTAACCCATGATGCAGACATCTCATCAACAACTCCTTGAACCTCTCTCATGTATCATAGAGAGACTCAGACTCAATTTGTATGAAAGAGGAGATATCATTCCTAAGCTTTGCAGTCTTGGCTAAAGGGAAATACTTCAACAAAAACTTTTCTGTCATATGATCCTATATGGTAATCGAACCCCTCGGCAGAGAATTCAGTCACTACTTTGCTCTTCCTTTGAGTGAGAAAGGAAAGAACCTCAACCTTATTGCATCATTGGTGGCCCCGTTGATCTTAAATGCATCGCAAATCTCCAAAAAGTTGGCTAAATGAACATTCGGGTCCTCATCTTATAACCCCTCAAATTGAACAAGTTGTTGCACCGTCTTAATGATATTTGGCTTAATTTCAAAATTGTTAGCCATCATAGCTGGTCTCACAATACTAGACTCTATGCCAGTCAAGTTTCACCTAGCATAATCTGACATAGTGATCGGCTAAAATGTCAGATTTGCCTAAACAACCCTGCTAGGAGGTTGTTCTCTCAGAATTTGATCATTACCCTCCATTGCTTCCCTCTCCCTGTCTATCTCTTCTGCTCTTTCTCCGTGTCTGTGTCTAAGGTTTTGTAGTGCTATTCGTTTAATCTCAGGGTCTGCTTTAACTAACCCAATAGGATTTCCTCGGGTCATAAACTAGCAAAAACCTGAAGAAAATAAACACAAACAAAACAAAGCGTAATTCCAAACAGATAGACAAAAGAAAATAAGAAAAGGAACGATGAAGTATGAAAAATAGAAACAACAAAATAAAATAAAACAAAAGAAAAATGGCTAGATTAATACAATGCAAACTTTCCTAATATCCCAGTCCCCAGCAACTGTGCCAAAAACTTGGTATGATCATTGGCCTACACCTAAAGACTAAGGCAAGTGTACCTATCGTCTATAGCTAGTGAACCTATGAGTACTGAGTGTCGAATCACATGGAGACTATGATTATTAGCTACTCACTCTCCCTCTATTTTCTAGCCGAAAAATTAAATGATTTCGAATATATAAAATAAATGGAACTTAACTCGAAAGCCAACACACTCAATCAAATGGCAGAACAATTAAAGCAAGACGACACCTAGACGCAGAATCCCCCTAAACCGAATTAAGTGACAAGGACTCGTTATTCAAACAACTATTTAAGCAATTGGACCGTGGAAATTCCTGCAATTTATTAACCTCTCTCTCGAGTTAGCTAATGCCTAACGACTAGGTTGATTAATCGAAATCTCTTCCTAAATTAAAACCCCTATCATTGCTTTATCGAATTATGAATTTTTCTATTAGGTTTGACCCTAATCCAGAGGATTTATGTCGACCTATCTCTATGTTTGCATGCAACTCCTCTCATTTTTGAATGTTCAATCGCACACAGAATCTTTTGATTGCACATGCACGAAACAATATTGGAATCGATAGGCTAGCAATAATCAATTCAACAATAGGCAATATAAATCATAATTGAGTCGCAATTCCATAAATTAATTGAAAGAATAAAAAATCCCAACAATCAAATAATCAATTTAGGGTTCATCACATCTAAGTGCACAATGAAATCAGTTCATATGTCTAGAGAGATATACAACAAAACCAAAGATAAAACTAGAGAGAAAAGGAAAACACATGATGAATCCTCTAATCTTTCGCGAAATCCCTTCGTTATTGATGCCAATTGAGTTCTCCTTCGATTCTCACGTCCTCTAACCTTCAATGACTATGTTTTTGTGTCTCCAAGTTGGCTCTCCCTCATTGAATGCTGAAACCCACTTAAATAGGCGAAATAAGGCGCCTTGGGTAAGACACAGGCACAACAACGGTCGTGCCCACCATGCATCTGTCCCTGTCCAACAAAAATCCTTCAAATTAGTGGGTTGCATAAGACACAAACAAGGCATCCCGTCCATGTACGAAGCCATCCTATCCGTGTCTTGAGAAATATGTCCGTGTCCGAACTGTTTAAGGCTCCAGTGTACCGCACGACCTCTTCCACGTTCGTGCCCATGTTCGTGGGTAAGTCCACGGCTGTGGGAGTTCATTTCCCATCCGTTTTCTTCAGTCCTTCACTGTCTTACATGTCCAAGCTATCCACGGTTGTGTCTTGTGCATCTCAGGCCGTATCTCACTCCAAAGGCCTCAAATATCATGGTTCAAGCCTCGTTTCAACTCGCTTTTATTTCTTATAATCAATTGACCTGAAAAACACAATATAAAGGATTAAAGGACCAAAACTAATGATAAATGATTGAATTGTATTTAAAGCAATATAAAATTAACCACATAAATATTAATAAATAGGCGTTTATCACCCAATCATGTATACATTGTCATTTGGTTTATTTAATAAATAGGAATTTAATTTCTATGAAATATTATTTTTTGATGAAGATAAAACTCCACGAACAGTTTATTCTTTCTTATGCCATCAAGTGCGTGACGTGATATTAAAATCATAAGGATAAAAGGAATACTACTCTAAAATGTCCCTAATAGATCATTATCATGGGAATGATAATGAATTAAGATTAGTATGTTTCTAAGTAGATAATCACGTTTTACTGATTATGGTTATGAGATATCAACTTAGAACATAGATATGCGTTGGGGAGCATGTATTGGACTGGCCCGCTATGAAAGCTCTTCATGGATCGTTGTCACAAAGAATCTTTCATGCAGTGGTGATGTTTGAGTCCTCTGACCGAAACTCACTATCGACTCCTACATGAGGAATGACATGTTTTGACTTAGTCAAATATTATCCGTAACAGGGTAACAATAAAGGCTATGATTGGATATGTCATGAATCATGTAGAGGAGTGATAGTGAGAGTGATGGATTTGTTCCTCTTACGAAGAGTGATATCTCTTGGCTACTTGATGAGTAGGATTGATGGAATGTATGCATACTCGAATGAATTAATAAAAGGGTTTATCAATGTCATTCATTATATCAATCTACTTGAGATTAATAAATATGCTAAGCAATAGAAGGTTGACATGTGACCATGCCTTATGCTTAGATGAGATATCTGTGACGAAAGGACTAAATATCATACTGTGAAAGGTTAACTCGGATCACTGACATCCACTCGATTTTGGGTTGCCATAATGTACTAACAGATACCGATTATGGACTTTGGGCCCAAATACTTGGGACAAAAGCCCATTGCCAATTTCGAGTGGGCCTATTGGGTCACACACAAGAACGGACTGGATTGGTTACAATGGTTCTCTCTTTGTGATTGAATTATTAAGATGATTACTTTGATTAATCAATAATAATTCAGGATTTTATGATTTATGTCTTAAATAAGATTTAATACATAGTCCATTAATGTAATGGACTTTTAATATAAATCACTAATTATCATAGTTATGCGTAATTAATTATGTGTTACATAATTCGGCACATATGAGTGGTTTATTAAATGAAAATGTATCATATAATTAAAAGCCCAATAACATTAATATAACCCATGTGAATTTCGGCTCAAATCATCCTAAATAAGGCAGAAAAAATTCGGCACAATAAACCTAAAATAGGAGGGAGAAATTCGGCTCCACTCACCTATTTTTTAGGAACCTCTTTCCTTGTGTGACAAAGGAAGAATTTCGGCTATGCACTTGCTAATTAGGAGTCCATGACTGATTGGGAGTTTCTATTGGGAAAATAAAACCCTAATTTGTATGTGGCAAAATAATTAGGAAGTGATTATTCTTGTGCAACAAGAATAGGAAAACCCTAGTGTGACTAGTTAGGAATTCAGCATACCCTCTCTTAAACAGGATGTTGGTCGAATTCTTAGAGGGAAAGGAGAGCTATTTTGGATCACTTTGTGCTATCTATTTAGGTCACCTCATATGCCTATAAATAGGATGAGCATCTTGTCACTCTTTCATTCAAGGCAAAGCCTAATTTGAGAGTGCCACTTTCAAAGAGAGAAAAATTATTTGTGAGTTTTTAGAATAGAGATTCTAAAAGACTGCTAGTACACTCCTCCAATCCAAAGAAGAAAGTTTGTTCGTGTGGATACCTCTATATGCTTTCACACCAAGGCAACGTGAGACAAAGGGTGTTTCAAGTTTAAGCTAAAAGCTACACTAACATTCCATTCGATCGAGCATAAGAAAGCTTTGGATCTAAGGTAGACATCTTAACCCTAAATGTATATCTTGATATGCATGGATCCTTGATGAAATTCTAGACGAAAGTTTTTGTTATTTTTGTTGCGTTGTATGCTTATGAATGTAATTAAGTGGTCTTGAAGTCCAACAGTGCTATAAGAGCCACATGCGCTATCAACACATATGATTCCTTTTATATCTAATATAATTGATATGTTTGATCTATTCGGTGTTGTTATTGCTATGTTAATAACACTTTTTTAGGGTTTAATTTAGCAACATAAAAATGGTTTTATATATGGTCGAATGGAATGTGTTGAACTTATGTTAGGATTCACTTAGAAAGCCGATTAGGTTTTTGTAACATGCGGTTATAAATGAATCATAATGTGATTATAAGATTCAGGTATTAATGAGATTAATACATACTGGAGTTTTAAAATTAGGATCTCATTTCATGAGCAATACGAATTATAAACCTCCTTCGCAACCAGCTTGCGAAAACCGCTTAAACTCACCCAACGCTTAATCAATATAGATGATTATCATGATTTGATTATGATTGTGTTGAATGATGATTCCATATGCATGGTGCTTGACATAGCCCAATTAGCCCATGTGATTGGATTTAAATTTTGTAAGGGTTGGCCAAATGTGCCTATTTCTTTTTAGAATATGTTAGTATAGAAATATATATAAAATGTTTGTAAAAGGAGATGGAGGTTGTTCGTTGTGATGAAGATCGAACACCACCCTAGGTTAGCCCCAATCTTTCATATTGGTTTGTGTAGATCAACTTAGATTTGGGCTTTGTCATGACACGTTTACATTATGCAATATATATATATACATGTGATGCATATATGCCATGATTGTATGAATGTATGATTTATCCCACAAACAAACCTGATCCTTACAAATAGTAAGTTGAGAAAATGCCTTCCATAACCAATACCTGTCAAGGCTTTGTTCGTCGGTATTGCAGTTTCTGCCTCCGTAGGGTGCACCCGGTTACCTTAGTGAGGCAATGGGTAGTTTTGGAATTCGAGACTACTTAATGACATTCATAAGCAAACAACGCAGCGGAAATAACAAAAATTTTCATCTAGAATTCCACCAAGGATCCATGCATATCAACATATAAAATTAGGGTTAGATGGCCTACCTTAGATCCAAAGCTCTTTTTATGTTCGAACTGATGGAATGTTGGTGTGCTTTTAGTATAAAACCCAAACCACCCTTTGTCGCATGTTGGCTTTGCCCGAACGTGTCTAGAGGTATGCACACGAATGAACTTTCTTCTTTGGATTGGAGGAGTGTACTAGCACTTCTTTTAGAATCTCTATTCTAAAAGCTCACAATTAATTTTCTCTCTTTTGAAAGTAGCACACACTAATTCGGCTTTTGCCTTGAAAGGAATAGCAATGAATGCACCCTATTTATAGGCATATAAGGAGATCTAAATGGGCA
>CAODLS010608564.1:0-17545 GCA_948243855.1 Flueggea neowawraea
CGGACGACCTGTAGCACGTTCTTGGCTTATTTATTTCCCACTGAATTTCTTCTTTTATTCCAACCAATTCCCACATAATTAACAACTCTAATCACTTCCCAAAACCTCATTAATTACCTAATTAACATCTAAAACACAAATTTAACATCTCGATCATCAAAATAAAAATTTAATAAACAACAACAACAACAATAATAATAATAAAATAAAATAAAAATTGCCGGAATAATTATTCGGAATGAGCGGAATATTATACTTTATTTACAGCCTTCATGGTAGTGGTGATGATGGGAATGAATGGCGGATTGATGGGAGGATAATTTGGTGGAGTGGGTGGTGAGGTTTCAAACTTCAAAATCCCTGACAAGTTTTAATAGGAATTATAATAGGAGTCTCAAATTGATAACATTAGCCATTTTCCTAGGAATATGCTCGTCATTAAGGAAAAATTTTTATATGACTCATGTGCCACGTCATTAATGATGATGTGGCATATTAGTATTGACTGATGGAAGTGAGATGCAGGAGCATAATAGAAATATTTTGAAAATTTAGGCACACAATGAGAGAATATGCTAAACCTCAATTATGCTAAAGTATGTTATAACAAAAATTTTTAAGAAGTCATTTTTCACTCCATCTATATGTGGAGGCATTGCTCACTCTCTATTTATTCTAGCTAAAGAGGAAAGGAATGAGGAGGCTGTTGGAGAAAGGTTCTTCAAAATTGGCTCCATAAATTGGAGAAGGATATCAAATAAAGAGGTTGCTATGATGCTCTTACTCACTTTCTCAAATCCTCGCTTTGATATATCCTCTCCACTTCGTCCTCTATGTGTTTCGTTTTTTAATAGAGCCACATCGCCTCCATGAGTGGTTGTTAAAAATTCTGGGTTTTGGTGAACGAACAGTAAAGTCAGATCTTTGATTTGAAGAAACAACTCAGACTCCATACTTGGTATCGATGGTTTGGAAAATACAGGTTATGGATTTGTTGTTTAATGATGTTGGGATTCTTCTACCAAACCTCTCTTCGCCACTCACACCACACTGTAACCCATTCTCTCCATCTCTCTTTCTCTTTGATCTCTCCCTCTCTATTTGTGTGTGTGTTTTCTGATGACTGAAAAACGCGGACAAGCAGCAACACCATTTGCAGACGAGCAAGATCTGGACATAGCACAAATATGGGTTCTCTATGAATTTCAGATTTGATAGCATGAATATGGGTTCTTTATGAATTTCAGATTTGAAATTGGTTTCAAGATCCTCTCTATAGAAACCCACATGAGCCCACTCTTTACAACAGCCTCTGAAATCGATTTTGGCATTGGAGCATACAAGTGTCATGACCTAGCATAAACACATAGTTATCTTTAAGTAACATGTGATAACTAATGAGCTTCCAACTATTAACCTCAAAAGTTCAAGCTTGAGTTATTTAAATAGTCAGGTCTTTATAAACCTTTCTATTCATATACACTTATATGATGTGGGACTAGATATCTGTTGCATAGTAGGTTACTTGACTTGCTAGCTTCAACTACCTATTTTGATGGGATGTTACATTTCTAAACTCCTTAGGTTAGTGATGTTCTCATAGCCAAGCCTTCTAATCATGATGGCTAACATCTTTCCCGTGTTTTGTCGATGTGGAATTCGCTTATACTCAATCCGCTGATGTGTGATTCACCTAGACTTAGGGCCTTTCTATCAACTCCTAAGTTTTGCCCTACCATCGTTCAAATTTCATACGGAGTGGCTTTGATGCCATAATTGTCACGATCTAGTATAAGCACGCAGTTGTCCTTAAGCAACATCTGACAACTAATAGGTTTCTAACCAATAAACCCACAAATTCAAGTTTAGGTTATTTAAGTAGTCATGTCCTTATAAACCTTTCAATCCATATACATTTATATGATGTGGGACTAGACATCTGCTGCACAGTAGATTGCTTAACTTGATAGTTTCAACCACCTCTTTAGTAGGATGTTACAACTGGCTTGTCGTTAGAAAAAAATAATGTTAAATAAGAACCCACTTTCTTAAACATCTTCTAAAATCAATTTCTACCAAGCCCTCTATTTCTTTAGTGAAAATTGGAAACAAAAGGAGAAATTTTGAACCTTGAAGAAACGTAATGCTGAAATTTTGAATCCAAAATTTACGGAGATGGAGTGGAAACAAAGAAAATTTGTTTTTTTGTTTTCTAATTCATTGGATTTGTTGAATTCTAGTTTATTTGGTTTTTTGATTTGTTTGGATAATTTTTTTATTGCTGCATTATGTGTTGCTATGTTGAGTTGTTATCGAACAATGGATTTGAATCAATTGTATTTGCAAGTTTATTTTATGGTTTTCATTACTGTTTCTATGAATCTTAGATTGGAAGCTATGTTGAATCTTGGAAGAATTTGAGTTCTTTTGTTTTTGTTTTTTATTTCATTTATAATAGTGTATTTAATCTTTATTTGCTATCAGAATTGAATTGGAGTAATGGTGATGGAGATATAGAGGTGGAGGTTGAAAACTCGGTTCCAATATACAATGACAATCCAAGATGTGAGTGAATTATATTTTTAGCAAGTTAAAAACTTTGTTGAAATTCTTTTGCAAATTAAAACAAATAACAAAGTTCTTTTAAAATAAAATCAAAGTTAAATGCGTAAGTAACTTAAAATCAAAGATTCAATCCACACACAACAATATAAATCAAATATAAATGCAAAGCAAATAAGATAGAGAAGGGAAGAGAGCAAAAATCCAATTTATAGGGGATTCGGTTCTCCTTGACCTACGTTCACGCCTCTAGATCCACTAGAGAATTTCAATCCACTATCTTCCTCCCTTCTAGGTGGAGGGAAATCGTTTACAAAACTTGTTTTGCCGGGATCAACAAGAAAACAGTTACACCTTGTTTTTGCAGGATCAACAAGAAAACTGTTACCCTAGTTTTTGCGGGCTCAACTAGAAAACAGTTACCACTTGTTTTTAGGACAAAACAAGCAAACCAAACCTCTAGTTTTTTCAGGTAACAAACTAGAAAACCTACACCTCTAGTTTTCTAAGGCTCACTAGCAATCACTCTTGTTTTTCTAAGGCTCAACAAGAAAACCTATCTACCCCAAACAAATAACTTTGCTTGATACAAGATTCAACCTAAGATATAACAGATTAAAGCTCACACAAACCTAGAAATATGATAGCAAATAAATAGCTCAAATGAGTTAGAAAGGTAGAGAAGAGAGATAAAGTGAATAGCAATTCTTAGCAATGGTATCTCTCTATTCTCTTCTGTCTTGAGACATCTATTTATAGTCACTCTTAGAAATATAGTCGTTGGAGCCTTGAAGTAGCCATTGCGAGAGAATGGAAAATTTTGTTTTAATTTATGTCACTATGATTAATGTGTGTTGTTCCATTTTAACACGCGTTCTTTAGGTGTGCATCAACATCAACGTGTGTTGTTGGCCGTTAACGTGTGTTGTTGAAGTTGTATCGCTTCTGTTTTAATGACTACTTTCATTAACGTGTCTTGATACTCATTAGTATGCCTTGATACTCATTAGCGTGCATTGATCAACACTTCAACGTTCCTTATTGAATGATCAGCGTGCCTTGGTCCTCATTCTAGAATATGCACTTTCACCCAGATGTTCATCAATGTGTGTTCCTCCCTTTTCTACATGCGTTGACAGATCTAATCAAGATTGCATCTTTAAAATGCACGTCAGCGTATCAAATAATATTCAAATTTGAATTCCTGAGGAACGTCTTGGCTTTGTCCTCGTCTGCACTCGTCTATATCCGTAGCACGCTCATTTACATGCGTAGAATGCATCTTCAAAGATCACACTTTTACTCTTCAATGGGCTTTCTTGATACCATCAACATTCCTTCAACTTGATATTTCAAACAAGTTCTCAACACTCTTTCGATAACGTGCGTTCTTCATTATTAACACGCCTTAGTGTTGTCCATAAAAGTTCCAGAACATCAGAGTATTCGCTAAGGTACGTTGTTGCTTCATCAGAGTGCGTTGTTGACATATAAGGCACGTTGTTGCCATTTTTACATTCCTTAACGCACTTTAATGATTATTAAGGTGCCTTATTGATGAATATAAGCAAGTCTGCAGATTTGCACATTTTTCATGGATGTTTTGCATTCATCATCATCAAAACTAAACTCAATAGAGGTAATGCAGAGAGAGAGAGAGGGGGGCAGACTAGAAGATATAGAAGAGAGGAAAGAGATAAAAGTATTGAGGGTAAAATCGCCGTCAAAAGTTGAGACTTTAAGCTATGTCACGAAATTTGACGTGGCACGTTAAACACATAACTGGGTTAAGTGGGAGGGATTGGAATGAGCAATTCCAAAACCACAGCGACTGCACGGGAATTGACCCTTTAAAATTTTTCAAAATTTTGCTAGTATCATCAATAAAAGGAGACTTTGACTCTCTTGAAGGGAAAAACCTTTGCCTTAAATTTTAGGACTTTCATAAGTTAAGACCCTCTCATTCTCATAGTGCAAATTTTTATCTCCAAGTTTTGTAAAATTGAAAAATATTCAAATGTAAGTTCATTCCAAATAATATAATTTTTAAATAAAACTCTATTTTCATGCACATTTTTTTTCTTTCATTATATATTAATTTTCATTTATATACTCTTTATAATCTATTTAGGCCTAAATAAGATAATTTTTAAAATATAGGAACAAAATATGAGATTCATAAAACTTCATTAATAGGAGATGTTGTTGCCTCTAATCCGTAACATGAACAAAAATGATAAAGAAAACGAATGAATAATCATGAACATTTTGAATCACCTCGAATTCTGCAAGAACAAAATGAAGGTGAAGTCAGTTAATTGTCAAGTAATTCTCCGACACTTAAGTTAGTATTTAATTCGGTAGAATTCAAGATGTATAGTTTGAGTGTAGAGAATCAATTTTCTTTATCAGTTTTGTTTGTGTTGTGGATTGGATGCAAAAACACCAGGGAGAGATAACCCATATAATTCATAGGGTAATTAATATTTTAGTCTCTATGGTTTGGTCTAATAAGCTTCTTTCCTTCACTTCTTTTCTTCTTTTCTCTGACTTGGCTTTCATGCCATACTTTTCCCTTCTAGTGTCTTTTGTTACCAGGACTTTCGCGGCCTTTTTGTCTAACGATTGTCAAAATTTTTGCCTTTTTTCTTCCTTTCAGTCTTTCTTTTGTTAAAATAATAGATTGTTTTCCTTTCATTAAAGTTTGTTTCTCCTTTATGGAGTCTTTTGTTGATTTTTTTTCTTCGCTGCCAATAGTGGTTATGCGTTGTTTTGAAGCAGTAAGATTTGTTTTCCTCCAATGCAGGACAATGATTTGGCTTCTTACTACCTCAAACTCACCTCTGGTTCTTGTTTGCCTTACTATGTTTTTGTTGCTAGGTTTGTACTTGTCCATTTTTTGTGTTTTGGTGGTCCATAAATGGTGTTATATTGCTAAAAAATGATGTCTCTTATACATGTTGTAGTTTTGGAAGAGTTTCTACCGTGGTTCTGGTGGAGGTTTTTAAGCATTGGGTTTGATCGAAATTGGGGCAGTGTGGGTTGCTTTTGGTGATAGACGTGTCACTGTTTTTGTTTTTCCTTTGGCAAATGGTGCAGTCTTAGAAGAGTTTCTACCGTGGTATTTGGAGAACCGCAACGGATGGTGTAAGGTTGGTGATAGCAAGGGCTCGACCCTGACAAACATGTGGTGGCCGAGGATTTTGGGTAGGGTTTGAAGTGGTTTGGACTTTTTGACCAGACTTTTTTTTCAAAATTTTCTTTTTTCCTTAGTTTGGTGTATTAGGCTGGACTTTGTGACCACAATTACCTTTGTGTTCATAGTTCAGGGTTTTACACCTGTTGTGTCCATTAGGTCCATTTATACGCCTTTTGTAATCCTATTTTATATTAATGAAATCTCTTCCTTGATTAAAAAAAAAAAGAGTTTGGTCTAATAAGCAAATTGGGTCAAATATTGTTCATTCCCGTATGTTTATTGAAATCTTGGAGTACATCCCTGTCTTTTCGGAAAGCCACTATTCAGTCACCGACTCAGCCTACCGTCAGTTAACGGTGAAGCCGAAAAGTCTATTTCACCCCTAAGAAGGTCGTGCCAAACCTCAAGTTGTCAAGGATGAAATGTTAATTATCCAAATCCTCAAATTAACATTTCATTGCTCACTCAACGCAGTCCTCAAAATTCCCGAATATGAAATGCCCTCAGTTACTTGGGGTGTGGTCCAGGGGAAGAGAGAGAAGCTTGTTAATCGTGTTATAATTTGTGATTATCTAAAGAGTTTGGGTATAATTCTTGATGAATTGGAGAATTTAGAGCTTCCTTCAACTGTGGAGGTCATAAAGGAACGTGTTGAGTTCTTGCAGAAGTCGGGGTTAACTATTGATGATATAAATGAGTACCCTTTAATGCTAGGTTGTAGTGTGAGGAAAACTTTATTCCTGTGTTGGGTTATTTGGAAAAGATTGGTATTAGTAGGCCCAAGCTTGGGGGGTT
Organism: Flueggea neowawraea; assembly: GCA_948243855.1. NCBI lineage: Eukaryota > Viridiplantae > Streptophyta > Magnoliopsida > Malpighiales > Phyllanthaceae > Flueggea > Flueggea neowawraea. The sequence goes on from CAODLS010608564.1 coordinate 6,557, forward strand.
TGTTAAAAGTTACCCACAGGTGTTGCACGCTAGTGTGGTTGTTGAGCTTATGCCAGTTGTTAAGTTTCTTCGCGGACTTGATGTGGAGAAGCAGGACATTGGGTATGTGTTGGAAAAGTATCCTGAACTTCTTGGGTTTAAACTTGAAGGGACAATGAGGACATCAGTGGCATATCTTGTTAGTATTGGTGTTAGTTCCAGGGATATTGGACCAATGGTGACCCAGTATCCATGCGTCTTGGGAATGAGGGTAGGGACTATGATTAAGCCGTTTGTTGATTATCGGGTTTCTTTGGGTTTGCCAAAGAAGATGGTGGCTAGGATGTTGGAGAAACGGGCTTATCTGCTTGGCTATGATCTTGAAGAGACTGTGAAGCCAAATATCGATTGTTTGCTTAGCTTTGGGGTTAGGAAAGAAGCACTAGCTTCTCTTATAGCACAGTATCTGCAAATTCTTGTGTTGCCCCTGAATGCTAAACTGTCTTCACAGCAGTATTTCTTTAACTTGAAAGTCAAAATTGATCCTGATGGCTTTGCCCGAATGTTAGAGAGGATGCCACAGATTGTTGGTCTTAACCAAAATGTTATTATGAAACCAATACAGTTCCTATTGGAGCGTGGAATCTCGCCAGGGGATGTAGCTAAGATGATCGTAAAATGTCCCCAGTTAGTTGCATTGAGAATTGCTCTTATGAAGAACAGCTTTTACTTCTTCAAAAGCGAAATGGGAAGGCCGATTAAAGAACTTGTTGATTTCCCGGAGTACTTTACATATAGCTTGGAATCCAGAATAAAACCAAGGTACCAAAGGTTACAGAGCAAAGGGATTAGGTGTTCATTGAATTGGTTCCTCAATTGCAGTGACCAGAGATTTGAAGAGAGATTGCGAGGTGATTATATTGAGCAAGATGGTCTCGGTCCTTCATTTTATATGGGTGGAAAGTTAGAATTACCAAGCTATGAAGCCGTGTCAGAAGGCGAAGATGAGAGTGATGATGGAATAATTTATAGACGCACTGTTTCTCTTTAATAACTTTTACATGTACATCAAATGAAATTCAAAGTAGTTTTGCAGAACATGTTTCCATATTTGCTCTTGGAAAATTCATATTGCTGCTCTTTGATTTGTGAGAAGACGGAAGTTCTTTGCCAGTTTGGTTTTGAAGAACTGACACTTTGTTACTGTTCATCACACAAAGCAGTATCTGTACATTACATCAGCCAAATGTTTGAAATTGATTTAAAAGTAAAACAATTTGAGCACACGTGCATTGAGTTCAACGGTTAAGAAGCCATTCCCCAGTTTGAAAGGTTTGGGGTTTGATTTTTGCAGTGGGCGTATAGCAAGGTGGCATGTCCCAAGGCACAATACCAGAGGTATTCTGCAGCCTATGGGTTCTTTCATTTTTTTTGACAAAAACAAAAGGGTAAAACAAGTTGATCTATGAAATCTCTCCATTTTCAAACAAATTATTTTGGGCATTCTGACTAGATCTAAACTTCATGGTGATAGAGCTGAAAGGGATTGTATTTGCCTCTATGACGCCACTTTTGTTCAATATCGTTGTTCCCTCATCTTTCTTGAAGCAGACGATACAAAATTTAGTTGTTATTCGTAAGTGTAATACATCCATACATCCAAAAACAATATTATTGTCTTCTAATGCTTATATCGGCTAGTGGCAGTAAATTATTGTCATCATTTTTTATTATTGGTGTAATGATTGAAAAATGTAACTTTTTTGTAATTTGTACTAGCAAAAGATATTACTATTACACCGGGGACCCTTTTTTGGTCATCGACATCTTCGAGTTTACAAGAGTTCATTTTAGATTATTCAAATTTGACGCGTCTACGTAAGTTTGAATTGTTTTTATATCAAACCATATGCAAATAAATTCTTTTCTCAAGTAATTTTACACCCCTGGCAGGATTCTTAAGAAATAGTCAAAATAGAGACGAGAGTACAGTGTAAAGAGTAAGTATTGGACGTTATGTGTTCATTCTTTCCACCACAGATTAACATTACAAATTTACAACAGTTGTAACAATGAGTTTTATATGGTACTGTAATTGATTCAGTACTAAAGGATTGAGAATTTGATGACTTATTATCTTTTAGCTATCAGATAAGTTGACATTACAATGATTAACAAAATTATTCACATTGACAAGTGGCAATATCTACACATTTTTCTTTAATTAGTCTTTTATGTACGTGCATTGCACGTTATTTAAGTTGTTTATTTATAATTTAATTGTTTATAGTATAAATATATGCTTTTAAATTTTAGTAGTCAATAGTCATTGCATAAAATTAAAAAAAAATAAAATTATGTAATAAAAAACTTAATTGAATATGTTTAATTTTTTAATAAGGCGAATATATTTTTTAATACATTACATATAATAATATTATTATGTTATATGTAGGCACAATTTTAAGTGTGAAATGAAATATTAGTACAATAGATGACCATAATAAAAGAGATATATTGCACAATGATAATATTTAGATCCCAACGAAAATAAATCAACAAAGTTCTTACATGATGTTCTCTCAACGGTAACAACTCCATCACTCTCTGCAAATCTTCGCTCTATACAAAGAAAAACCCAAGTTCGAACATCACTAAACATAGCAACATTCTAAAACAATGAATGAGTGTCTTTTGTTACTTGGGCATCCAAGAGTGATTCTTTTGTGATCACAATCATTAAGATAATAATTTATTAGTGTTATTTAAAAAAACACCATTTATCCCAAAGTCGTTATTATGCCTTGATAAACAATAGTAAATTTCTCCATAAGGCTTAATTTTCAAAAAGAAATTTGAGTATAAGTGTAAAATATATACATTCAAATAATTTATACTTCATAAAACTAATGAATAAAATTCGTACAAAAACAAGCAAAGGAAAAAGAACATACCTGAAGTTTATTGTGGAATACCCAAGATATATATAGATAGGAAGATGATAACCGATAATAATATTAAATTTTAAACTTTTGTGATAAAGAATAAATTTGAAAATAAGATACAAATTTTTCAAAATAGATAAAATTTAAATTTTTAGTTGAGATAATTACAGAGTATACTTTTTGGAACAAATAAAGATTAATATTTTTGTTGGGATAATTACAAATTATCTATATAGGTAGTTGTAGAAAGCTCTAACTCTATAACAACTTTTTTAATACTAATCTAATTTTTAATCTATTTAAAATAATTATCAAAAGGACTTATAAATATTTATAAAAAAGGGTAAAAGTATTCAAAATTTTTTTTCTCACATCTATATATTTATATATGTTATAATTAATGAAAAGTAATGCTTTGATCGCACAAATCTAGGCAAAAATTATACTTGCAATGGAAACCAAGAACTGGAAACCTGTCTCGGCAAATTAGCCCACTTCTCTTTCCATCCGTCAATGGCCTCCTTATATCCCTCGAAAGCTTGTCTCACTATGATATTACGGTGACCTCACTAGTATATGGACCCAAACCCACTGCCGGTGTCAGCTATGACTCTCGAAAAAATTCCGTAGTGGGAGGTAATGCTTGCATGGTAATGCCCAGCAGGAGTATGATACTACTGGTGGCCCCGACTTCCCTTTTATTGATAAAAAAATGGCCTCCTTATAAGCACACAAATTTTGTTATTTGTTCCCAAGTACTAAAGTGACACAAGGGTCCCTACAGAGACATCCGATACAATTGGAACGACACAGAAAAGATTAGCATCAATTTGACGATTGTTCAAATCACCAAATTAAAGAAATAATAAATTTTCTTGACATATAAAAAGTTTTGACTATTTATAATAACTAAAGTAATAAACTTTGAACTATAAAAGAAAAAATAATCTTTGATTTCAGTAACTTTAGGGGAGAGATACATTTCAGGTGGTATAAGGATGGGGAGATTCAATTTTGAAATTGCAATTTATCTCAATCAACTATGAATGTACCATATCAGCTATGCAAGAAAAATGCAAAAAAAAGGAAAGGGTAAAGGGAAGTCAGTCACATGAGGCCGATTAACTTATTAATTGACATAGCATAATAAGTGGTAATTAGTGAATGAAGATTACAAATACTTAATTAATAACCTGATGCAAAGGCAAGGAGTAGAATTATCATGAAGACTGAAGCAAGCTTTGTCGTCATGAAGATTCAAAGAAACCATGCTTTTTGGAAATCATGTCCTTAACGATTTCTTTTCACCACATGTACTATGTGTGTTTTTTTAATAAAAGTGGTAATTATATTAGTATTTCTAAGATTTACCATAATATTTTATTGCATCTCTAAGTTTTGAAAATGCTTATATTACATCCCTGCTCTTGAATGTCGTAAGCTAGAACTCCCGTAATTTGATTTTTCCTTTAGTTTCTTGCCTTCACAAGAACATTATTGATTAATTCACGTGCTTTACACATTGCTTCTAAAGGTTGGGCTTTAGGCATGGTGACACCACTGGCTTCGGTCATATCAACAACCTCTTCACTAACTCTTCTCCATTCAAAACACTGAATCAATGAGGCTAGAGTCAAGCTCACAATACGATTAGCAAGAACCGATCCTGGGCAAGCCCTCCGTCCTAGTCCAAACGGCAACATATTGTAAGGCTCCGGTTCCCGGGTTTCATATCTCTCTGGGCAGAAGCTTGTCGGATCATTCCATAAATTTGGGTCTCGATGTATGGCCCAGACATTGACAAAAACCATCGTGCCACGTGGCACATCGTAGCCTGCTATACTGCAATCTTCGGAGGAGACATGAGGGAGTAAGAGTGGTGCTGGTGGGTGCAACCTAAGTGTCTCGGAGATGATATTTTGAAGGTATTGAAGTGTGGAAATGTCTGATTCTTCCACCAGGCGGTCCATGCCAACTTGAGTGTCCAATTCTTCTTTAGCCTTTCTTAGGACATGAGGATGGTTTAATAAATTGGACATAGCCCACTCTAAAGTCACATATGTTGTGTCCGTTCCAGCTAATACGATTGCCTGTGAAACGAAATCCAAAATAAGTCAAGTATTTTTTTGGAAGTGAAACATATTATGTGAGTAATTTATAAAATATTACATATCGTGAAAAAATATGCTTATGCTAATTAGTACAATTCAGTTTACCAGACAACTCCAATATAAGGTAGAGATTAAGCCTTAAATGTTATTCAAAAAGAACTTTTGAATTAGAGTAAGTGAAATTCAATTAAAACAAATCACAATGATTAATCTTCTACAATATACCCATCTATTTCACAATAATTGACCTATTAGAAAATTTTTATTTTGTCAAAATACTTACAATTTTACAAAATAAAAAAGGTTTTTTTACTTTTTTTTTTCATAATTGTCCTTATATACAGTAAATTGTTTGAATTTTTTAATTCATAATTGACAATCATAAATAAGAATAGTATGGTAATTAATCAGTATTAATGTATTCTAATATTTTTTTTAATGCATGTACTACAATTCTAAAAATCACTTACTGTGTAATAGTGGAAGTATTATTAATGGGAGCATTTCGACACACAACATTGGGTATGCTTCCAAAGATCGACCATAAAATTTGGTGCACTACTCATAAATACTCAGCATTGAGTAACTTATGAACTCAGCTGTAATATTTATTTTAAAAAAACTCAAATTTTGCTTGACTTTACACTTTTTCATCGTGTTACTATATTTTGTTACAAAATTATCCTCTTTCTAGTCAACTTTTAACTGCCAAACAAAGCTTTCCTCCAAAAATAGAGGTTGTGGCTTAGACAAGTATTATATTTATTCACCATAATATAAAGTTTGAATTTTCAACAGACCTATTTGATTAAACAGACTTTCTCCCTCCGACATAATAAATTAATCTGTAAAAAAATTAAATGTTTGACAAAAAAATTCAATGTTTTATGTGAAATCAGAGCATAGACTTATAAAAGTCATGATGTGGGGAAGACTTTTTTGGACAATTTTATCTTCTTTTCAATTCTAAATTACTATAATTATTATATAACATGGTATTACAATATTTATAATCAATTAAAAAAAGGATAATTAATAAAAAAACTTTTTTATTTTTAATTATTATCAATGTGGATAGAATTTCACTTTCATGAATGAATTTAAAATTGTTTAAATAAATATTTATCTCTATTCGTAATTAAGAATATCTGTAACTAAAATTATTTATCTCTATTAGCTAAATATTGGTATAACTGGCACCAATCAAGTTCTTTTTTAACATATTCTCCCTCTCTACACACACATAGAGTATCAGAAGGTACACTTTCTTTTTTTAATATGAACTATTGCAATTTCCACTTTTTTGTTTCATTTTAAAATTCCATGTCAATATTTTGTGCATTTAGGATTTACATTTTAGTGTTATAAATTTAGGTTTTAAAATGCCAAAAGCCATTATTGAGAGTACTTCGTGCTCAAAATTTAAATGTATTAAAGAACTTTAAATCTAAAAAAAATGATACAAGAGTTGGTTATTTGAGTAGGGATGATAGAGCATTATTCCAGTAATAATGGCAGTGAAAAACGTCTAAAAGTTATTTTGGTGGATAATGAGGTTAGTATTATTTACATTGATTAATTTTAAATTTTCAAGACTAATTTAATTTATTAATGTCATTTTTTTGTTTTAAAATATTTATAGAATAACATTCACGTGCAATGCACGTGTCCACAAAACTAGTGAAAGGAAAAGAGGTGACACACTTGAAAATGTTAAACTCATTCATTTCAAGGGAAAATTAATCAACTATGTTTGATCACCTTAAGATCATCTCCAATGCTCTCTTTAAACTTAACATTCCCTTTATTATAAAAAGCAATGTTCTAAAATTTCACTCCAACTCACTTTTTATTCTACTATTTATTTTTAAAAATAGAATAAAAGGTGTGTTTCACTCTTCATTTCTATAGATTTCAAATGACTCTCTGTTGTAATTTTCATTAATGAAATAAACACTTTTCTATCTATTTCGTTACTTTTCTTCTCTCTCTGAGTTACACATCTCTCTTTTTTATTATTTTATTTTATATGAACTAGCAAAATAGAGAGTTAAATAAAGAGTAGCATTAGAGTGGATATATATTTTCAATCTTCAAAATTAATGATACTCTTTATTTCTAACAAAAGTGCTCTTTAAAAATAGTTAACACCACTGGAGATGCTCTTAACTTATTTTTTTTTTTTTGAATCACCTAATGAAAGAAGAACCACCGACAGAAAACATATAGCCGCGTAACCCGTTTCGCCGCCAAATGTAAAACGTTCGTTACAATTATAATCCATTACTTATCAGCAATGATTATATTTGTTTATGGAAATTTTAGCAAAGGAAACTTTAGGAGAGAGAGAGAATTCACTAACCATGATGAGTCCTTTTATAACTTCATCAGTACAAACATGTGGCTCCTTTTCTTGCAAACCAAGCAAGTGACTAACCATGTTATTTCCACTTGTTCCATCAACCTTACCACTCCGTTGCTCATCAATTAATCCTTGATACAGACTTTCGGCCTCTCTGCCAAGATTTTTAACTCTCTTCACATATCCTTGCAAGTCAATCCATTTCAAAATCGGCAAAAAATCAGCCAAATTACTCGTCTCCGCAAGCAACGCCACTTCTTTTATAACTTTCTTAAACTTTCTTGCTTCTTCAACCCCTTCAAAATCATCACTGTCGTATCTCTTCCCTGAAATTTGTGTTTATGTGTGGAAATCATGTTATGTCATCTACATATTGCACATGATTATACACGTAATAAACATAGTAAAAATCAAAATCACGTTAATCATATACTTTGTAATTGTGTTATCGTGTAAAAAAATTGTCAGCCCTACCTATAACCATTCTCATTATTATGTTGTACGTGAGTTCCAAGAACATTGAATGTAAATCCACCTTTGTAAATCCAAGCTCCGAAGCAATACAGAGCTTCTTTATCAAATTCCTCACTTCCTCTTTCCGAGATTCCGAAAAGATTTTCAGCCGATTCGAGGAAAAGATTTCAAGCGACCCTATGCGACGAAGGTTTCGCCAATGCTGACCGTACGAGGATGTTATCATCGTAGTGTGGTTGTAAGCCACATATTGGCTAATAATTGTTTCGGGACGGTTGGCCAAAACGATGTCATTTATAGTGAAACATTCTTCCACAATATTTGGTGACGAGACCACCACTGCAAGACGGCATCCCAGTTGGAGGGAGACAATAGGGCCGTATTTTTGTGAAATGTTTTGGAGACATCTATGAAGAGGTTTCTTGATTAGATGGAGGTGCCCTAAAATGGGAACACAAGGTGGGCTCGGAGGAAGGTTTTTGTGTTTATTCACTATTTGTAACCAAAGCTTCAATCCTAGCACGATGAAGAGGATGAGTAGAGATGAGTTGAACCAATTGTTATCCATATACATATTTGGCACAACAAAACTCACATGTGTGGTGGTGGTGTTGTTTTGGCATATATTGACTAACAAACGAAGATTTTTTCTTTCTGCTTGTACATGTGGTGGAAATTAATTAAGGGTCCAAATGCATCTTGATATATATCTTAGGGTATATTGCATTTTAAATGATAGTTATTGAAATTAATTTTAGTGTCAAAAGATTTGTTCCTGGTGGAATCAAATAAAATATCTTATGAAAGAAAGAGAGATTATATAGAAAAAAAGAAGATTGAATAATAAAAAGTAAAGATAAATGGTCATCCGAATTTCAAAAAATAGGAATTTTCGCACCACTAAAAGAGACACCTAATACACCTAAGTCGTTCCTGTATGTTTAAATAAACAAATGTTCATATCATTAACAGCACTAACGTTAAAGAGGTAGCTTTGGGTGATGGAGCTTACAATTAGCGGTTGGATTCAATTTTTAATAAACAAACTTGAATTGAGTACAAAACAGCAAAGTGGATTGAGGGTTCAAAATGTTTCAAACTGGAAGCAATAAACTTATGGCAATTAAAAATATTATATCATGGCACAAAACAGGCTTGAATTGCATTATGAAGTATCTGCTTAATAAACTCCACCTAGCTCGCCAATAATTATTGTGAGAGTTCCTGCAAATAGGACTCTGTAAATTACAATACAATGAAAATCTTGGCTAGCATATACAATTCATGTACACACTACCAACATGAAACAACTATATGATCATCATCGTTTCTCGTCCGAGTTCAGGTACAAATGATTTTCTTTCATGTACTCAATTACTGCATCTGCGGTTAGATATTTCATCGACAAACCTCTTGCGACGCACGCCCTGAAACATTAAAAGAAAGAATGAAAGGAAAAGAAAAGAAGTCTTCCTCAGCGTAAATGGATATTGTTGAACGCCTGTTATATCTAGAGAGAATTTCTGTTTCATTACCTCAATCTTGTTGAACTAATTTGGTTTGGGACCAGCTCATCTACAACTTTGATATTATCCTGCAAGAAATTTCAAGGAGTTGATCAATTACAACATTACAACCAGTTCTACAAATTTTGAATCTCAGACCGAATTTGTGCCTGACTATTTCTTACACTGGTCATCTTTTTGTTCAGAATCATATGCAAATATTCCAACTTTTAGAAGTTCAGACAAATTTCAACCACTAAAAACTTACTGGTGCTGTGTTGGTAATTTCGTCTGCAGAGTTGATCTAAATTATATGATAAAGAATGATAACCAAGGAATTATGACAGAAAGTAAAAAATGAAACATAAACTGAATGCATACTCGCCCTGTATTCATTCAAAATTTCATTATTGGAGATTATTTCCTCAATATGTTGCCCATCACGGCGAATGCAGACTATTCCATGGTCTCTGCATATCATCCGTACCTGTCAACAGTGAGCATATTATTGTTCCGTAAACTCCGTCCAACTCATCCGTAACTTCCTACCAAATTAAACACATTGAACCATATAGTTGTAGCATTTTAATAAACCAAACAAAAATTCTGCAAGCAAGGCGGTTATGATGATCATTATGCCTTTCTATGAAAGAAGAGAGCATGAAGTTCACCAATTAATGTTCATTCAGGAAAAGATGACCAGATTTGATGGAGTCCTGCTCGGACTGGTTCTTGTTATATCCATAGTGCTTGGTAGGTACTAAGGGAGGAATCTAAAAGAGCTGTTTGGTGGAAAATTGAATGGAAAAAGCAGCAAATTCCAAGCCGCAGTTTTATTATGTGGCTTCCTAATAAAAACAGGTTAATGGGGAATAAGGTAAGGTTATTTAAATGGAATTCAACTACTGATGATAGATGTGTTTTGTAAGGATTGCAAGCTGAAACAGTTGAGCATCTGTTTTCTCGTGTTCTTTCAGCTCTGTTGTATGGAAGTACATACTTAGCAAATGTAGTATACTGCATGACCATCCTTTGGAGAAGAGAGGTCAGTTGGTTTACTTGAAGAACAGGAGGGAAGTGTTATTTGCCAGATAAGGAATATGCAGCCTTGTGTGGAAAGATTTGTAAGAAGCATTGTGTTTAATGAGAGGTATCGATTCCTTGTAAATAATGTGGGATTCAATAACATTAGGGGATGGGTGTGCTGAGGGAAAAAATTGTATAGTCATACACAGTTTTGAGATTTTTACATTGTATACATTTCTTTTTGGCAATAGACCGAAAAAACAAAGAACATGTATGGGTTAATACACCAGAAATTAGATCAGATCATACCCAATACCTGTTCAGGAGCCCACCATTGAGGAAGGTTAAAACCTTTGAGTAAATCAGAGCCACAAAGGAACATAACCTTAAGAGATCCTACAAGAATCCACAGGATTAATTTTAGTGCCTATTATATTGAAACAGTTAAAGCACATACAACATGTCTTAGATGTTTTTCAGGGTAATTTGTAATATATATACTATTTGCAGTTATTCCAGAAAAATATATTCAATCTTACCCCTAGAAGTCTGTGGCCTAATGTAACTTTCAATTCTTTTCAACATGG
>CAODLS010608697.1:0-17591 GCA_948243855.1 Flueggea neowawraea
ATTTCCCATTCATTTGACAGGAAAATAAATTTCTCTATTTCAAGTTAAGAAAATATTTTCCATTAGAATGATAGACTTTTATCCCTACACCTGCGGAAACATTTTTTAATGATAAAAAAATGAACACATTTTCCAATGAACAACCAACTAGAGTATTCATTTTTCATGACATATATTTTCCTCAGAAAAATATTTTTCGCCAAACAAATAGAGTCAATTTATCCTTGAAAAAATGGCCGAACCCATAAATACCCCCCTGAATTTATAATTTTTTTCTTAAGCCCCTTAATTTTACAATCTTTCTAATGAGCCATTAAACTTGTCAATTTCACCCTATTAAGGACAAATCCGTTAAATGGGTCACGTCAGCTAACGATGTTAGGAAAATTTGAAGATTTAATCGTAACTTTTAAACGATCATTTTTCATCTTGTTGATTAATGTCATTATTTTCGGCAATAATGATACGGTGAATAGTATCAATCGAAGCGATTGATAGCTCTTGAGGGCCATCTTTCTCAGTGTTGGATAACTCTGACTTATAATAGTCTGTTTTTTCCCCAAACAACAGATTATAGGCCAACTGCTATAATAATGCCTCCAATGATGTTGGAAATTAGAGGCTGAAAAAGACCAATTCAAATGCAAATACAGATACAACCCACTTTTGGAATTAAAAAATAATTACCTTCCAAGATGAATTTTCTCAGCTAGAATGAGAGAGCCAAGTGCAGCAACTATGATCATGCATAGAGAGTTGAAAGCTGTCACAAAAACCGGACCTCTTGTCTTCATCACAAGACCTTGCACGTAATAAGTAATTCCAGAGCAAACAACACCCTGAACAACGTAATATAGTAAATTATGAAAAATATTGGTATTTTAAGTTGAAAAATCTTAGTATACAAAAATAACCTGATCTGTTCATATATTTGTGCTTCTTGTTGTAGATTTCTTTTGTTGCATTCAATCAAGTGATTAGCATGAGTTGCTTATTGTGCATCTAGCATCTCCAAAGGATAGTTATAATTGGATAAAATCTCAGACGAACAAAACAGGATTAGATTTTTCTCCTGAAGGTTCATACTCTGATAGATTTAAGGCTGCAAAAATTAGATCAGGAGATACACTTCCATGGACAGTTAAGAATACTCCAAATGCAGAGAACGTGAAACTACCTCTAGTGCGTATTAAAAGTGAAGAACAGCTACTGGATTTAAGAGCTGCACAGGTTCAATCTACAGGAAAGAATGTAGATTTGAAGATTGAGTCAAAGTTATGAATAAAGACGTCTTTGAACATTCTGCGAGATCATTTACAGATGAAAGAGCTTATTTTTCCGGGAGAGTGCATTATGATCGGTTAGGGAAGCATAGTAGCTTATTCACCGGGAAACAACATACTGACAGAAATTTAGTTGGAAAAATTAATAAGAATGAATCTCAGGAAAAAGATTCACAATATTTAGATTAGATATCCAAGGATCTTGCAGAGAAGAGCTTTATTCCTCCGAGCATTCAGGCGCCTGGATTTTCCTTGGCGAAGGAAAACATTTCTGTATTACAACTAGAGGCACACAGCTTATGAATGAAGTTGCCAGGCTGAAGCAAAAAGCTTACCTGGAATGAAGAGTTCCTTTATGGGAGGAAACCTGAAAGAAGTGCTTACACTTTGTCAAGAAATCAGGCGATTGAAGATACGCGGAATAACAAGAGCAATCACACAAGAACACAAGATTTACGTGATTCGATCAATAACCAATCTACGTCCACGGGCAGAGCACAAGTAATTCTACTATTCAGAGTAAAAAACAAGCACAATAGCTTACAACGGCGTTCAAAGGTTACCCAAGACGTTCCCAAGCCCTCTTTATATAGTGAACAAGTAATACAAGTCAAAACTAATTAGGAAAACCCTAATTGAAACCCTAAATCCCGTCAGAATTGGTTACACGGTCAGTGAAGATAAGACACGGACAAAGACCCTCGACACACGACCATGCCTTCGTGTCCATGTAGCTCCAGAAGACACGACAAGGCAAGACACGGGCACATAAACAGTCGTGGCAAAGGCCGTATCCGCCCAGTTCTCGTCTCTTCTGGCTTCAGTGCATTACACGGTCAATCTCACGCTCGTGTAGCTCCCCGTGTCCGTCCAACAACTCTTTTTCCTTCACAAATCCGTCCTTCTGTGGCTTGTATCACTTCCTATATGGATTTGGCTTCATTCTTGATCAAGAAATTCACTCCAATCTCAACAAGTATTAAAAAGACCATAATGTTTAAAAATGCTCTCTACCTTACTCTTGAACCGTTGAAAGAGAGGTTGAAGTAAATAAAAGTAAATTAACTTGTAAGTCATATGTAATATTTGCTGAAAGTGTCCACCGAAACCATTTTGTCAATTATGGTGTTAATGGGTTCTTAATGTGGATCATCTTTAATGCAACTAACACCGCACACATGAGTGATTACTCTATAAGTTGACTATTATTATAGTTTGTCAAAATTCAAATATGACGCGACCATTATTGATGTTTTATATTAGGCATGTTTTTCACTACTTGACTCTACATTAATTGTTAATATCCCCAACCAACCTTATCAGCAATTAGGATCCAATAATACTTCTTTTTTTTTATGCACCACATAAAAAAGAGCAAATTATTGGTATAATTTCTGATTTGGGACTGTTTCTTCGAAAACGAAATATGTATTTATTCATGAATTAAGAATAAATAGCCAAATTAAGAAAAATTATCTGCCAAGAAAATTCTTTCGATGAAGTTGACACCATTAAATTAGTGACTAAGTGAAGGCCACGAAACCTGCCTCAATAATGTGCAAGTCACATTGTGCATTAATTATAACTTAGGTTATTGCCTTGCTTATTATGTAAAGAGAAATGAATGTGGAAAACACATTACGTAAAGAAAGTTTCTTCTAGCAAGTTCTCATTTAGCACTTAACATAGTCTTGAGGAAATTTATGAAGGAAAGATCTTGGAGTATAAAAAGAATTAATCATTAAAGAAGAACAATCATACTCATTAGAGGTGATAATATTTTTCTACAATTCAAACGGATAATGTTTTTTATTAAAATTATTAGAATTTATAATTCATATTAAAGATTATTAATTAATTTTAAAACATAAAAATATATATCCTAATAAGAAAACATTACACCTTGATAAGAAAAGACTCAAAATTTCTACAACCAAATGTTGTATGAAAATATTATCACATGAGGGTTACATAATTCAGCTGACAAACAAACAAATATTTTTATGTCGAATTATAGATTCAAATTTCAGAAAAACAGCTATAAAAGAAAAAAGTTGCAAAAGGATTATTTAGGGTGACTGTAGTTGATGGCACAAATTAAGGATTTTTATTTGCATCAAATAGTACAACTACAGTTATTGGCAGCTGCATTGTGAAAAATCTAAAGGAATTAGAACGAACTTGAGATCTAAGATTCTGTAGAGATTTATTATCAAAATGTTGAGAAAATATGAACCACTAATTGGAGTCTAATCTATACTATCAAGGAATTTCTGTGAGAAAATGTGGTTAAAATTAGATTATAAAATTAGATAGAATAATTCTAATATATTATCAGAATAGTTTATAGTTAAATAACGCCTAATATATACTTTCAATTTAAAGGACGTATAAGAGAATGCGATTAAAATTAAATTTTGAACCAAATTTTAGGTGGAATAATTTTTTTTTATATAAAGACAATAGAAATAAACATGTAGTTCTTTATCGATAAAAAAACATGTAGTTCTTTCAAATCGCAAAGGAAATTGAGCTGCAGATTGGTTGTCCTCATTGATAGTCTAACTAACGGTAGATCATTATGTGGTAGAAGATCCTTTAAGCATTTGAAGCAAACATTAAATGAAAACATTGGGAGAGTTGCCTTCCACAGAATTATATGCATGAACAATTAGCCATACGTACGAATTAGCCCTTCCAATAAAAGGGAAAAAAAAAAAGGTGGTGTCTGGAGAGATGGATAGTTTTATATATATATATATATATATATGGTAACATAATCTCCGATCCTCTTCTCTTCCAATGTCTCGAACCCAAGACGTGAAATCTTGAACTGTAGGTGTATTCCGCCAAAACAAACCCACATCGGCTGGGGAGATGTGTGGCTGAGTGTCAGAACTATAGACGCGATGCATAATTTTAATCCAAAGGTGACCAAACACTTAATCGAATCTCCAGTCCATTTGTAATTAATAATTCATGAATCGCATTTGACGTAATAAATCACCAAACCAATACAACTATTACATGTATACATTTCATGCACGAAATCATCGCCGAGAAAATTGTCGACCCACATAAATGCACACCACCATTTTCGTCCCAATTGTTTGCAAGAAGATGAAGCCTCGTACATTGATCTAAATGTGGAGCAGTTCTATGGGACGGCCTTAAGGATGGCAAAATATTCTGAATTTATGGGGTACTGACCCGATTCAAATCGAACAGGACAGAGTTTTGGTAACCTGAAATTAAAATTATCGAGGACGAGGAGTTGGTATTTAATATACGTGCTCCGTACTCTGCCCGACATATATATATATATATATACTTATAATTTTTTTTATAATGTCTTGAATATATTTATGCTTGTTGAAATTTATATAAATTATTTATATTATTTCTTAAATTATAATTAAATACAAATTAGATAAAAAAATAATAATAATAATTTAACCAGGCGGGGATGGGTGGAGAGGTTAGTTTTTCAACGGGGCAAGGATGAGAGATGATTTTCATACTCCAGTGGGGTATGGGGCGGGATCAGGGAAAAATATGCAAGTCACGGGACAGAGACGAGGATACCAAAATCTGTCTCAGATCCACTCTGTTGCTATTCCTAGACGACCTAATGTCCTAAAAGCATAGGTGAGGGTAATTTGAAGTCATTAAGGACTAATTGATATATTTATAGTCCAAGGTAAAAAAAATATTATTTGTGGTCCTCAAAATTTACTAATATTGTTATTAACTCCTAGAAATTAAAAAATAACCTAATGATCATATTATACAATTATTTATTATTAGTTACATTTTAAACCAATAAATATATATGTAAACGTCTTTCAAATTTAAAGAAATTAATCAATTGGTATTACGCAATTTGAGCATATTGAGGGTGCGATAACTTTATTGGATTAATTGTGAAAAATTATTGACTCTTATGATTTGTATTCACGTTATGAACATTTGATATCTATTCTTTTTTTTTTCGATCGATAACATTTGATATCTATTCACTTATATAGAATATTAACATATATTCTCCTCGTTTCAATTTCTAATGTGTGATTATTTTC
The DNA here is from genome assembly GCA_948243855.1 of Flueggea neowawraea. Lineage (NCBI taxonomy): Eukaryota > Viridiplantae > Streptophyta > Magnoliopsida > Malpighiales > Phyllanthaceae > Flueggea > Flueggea neowawraea. Next base: position 5,363 of record CAODLS010608697.1, read on the forward strand.
GGTTTTGACACAATCAAGAATAAATTCCAAAACCAAATTTAAATTTTTTGATTATTGTTTGTAAATATAAAAAATAAAATTGCCTAAACTGCATTATAAATTCACTTTTTAATTTATTTTTGTGAACTAAAAAATCATATATATAATTTTTATTAAATTAAAATAATTACATAAGTAATTAAATGTTGGTCCCTCTCAATCTCCAATCGTGGGTTTGCCTCTGCAATATATATATACTTTCCATTGATATATTACTGAAACGACCACAAAGTTCAAATATTGCTGTGATTTTTATGGCCCTCACTCAAGGCTTAAGAGCCTGTAAGTTCGTTTTATTTTTTGGTAATCTACCACTATTGTTTGGACCCAACAATTTTCTTTTCCTAAAAGCCTACCACACAGTTTTTTTTATCGATGAAAAGGAGAGTCGGGGGCGATCAGTAGTAGTATACTCCTGTTGGGCATTATTATATATGCATTACCTTCCCACCACAAAATATTCCTGAGAGTCATAACTGACACCGACAGTTTGTTTAAATTGTAACTGCAGGTCTACCACACAGTTTGTACTATATATATAACTTAAAAACATGTTTAAGAAGTTTGTTTTAGATATATTGAATTAATAAATTATGAAGTAAATTTTAAATTGTGCTGGTGAACTAAAATATTGCAAAATTCTTATTTCACCCCTAAAAAATTGTTGGTGGAGCTTATATCAAATAAGATCCAAGGTCAAATCTGAAAAGAATAAAAAAGAACTAAAGGAGGCTTGTCTCTTTTCTTAAATTGTTCACTTAATATGCAAAATGAAAACAAACGAGTAAATTGGAGTAAAACACAAATGGCACAGTGAATTTACCATATAATTACTTGATATTAGTTATTTTGTTGGACGACAATGTTGTAGGCAATATGGTAGGAAACGCATTTATTTTTCCTTTGCTGCATTTAATTAGTCATCAAAACTTTTATAATTCATTTTACTTGGAATAACAAAAGACAAGTTGACAAGGTCTTTACTTTTAGTAAACTGAATAACAAATATTTAAAACATAAAACATATTGTAAATTAGACAAATAATATTTTTTTGTGTATTTGTTTGAAGAATATAAATTAAATATTACTATTGATGTATATATTATAATTAAATAAAAGTATTATTTTCTCTATTTTTTTTATTGTACAATAGATTCTTTCAGAATTATTGGAAGAAGACATCAACCAATGAAAGAGATCAATCCATGTGAATATACAATACAAGCAAGTTCTTCTTTATCAAAAATCATGTTTTCTTGATTTTCTTTCCAGAAATATATACAAAAATTGCTTCTAGTACAAGCTAATTTCAATGTCGTGTGCAAAACGTAATGCCCTTGAAACTTAGTTAGCTTTTGTTCTATATATCTTAGCTAGACTCTTACATATTCTTCAGTAGAAAATAGCAAGAATTTCTTTAAAAGAATCCTGATATATTATATGCATGCTGAATCTTATGCTTCCTTGGATCACCAGTGGCTCAATCAATTTGGGTTTTTAGGATTAAATCACTATTTGTTGGACTGACTTTACTACCTACTTGTACATATATGCACAGAACCAGTAGTAACAAGTTGTTTTCATCATCAGCAGTATATTATCTTACAAAACGTTAATTGATTCTTTTTCTATTTGTAAAAAATCTAATTATTGTGTTGTGGCCTCTCAGTTGAATAATAAATTTGTAGTTGAGGTATACGTCTCTAAATTAAGTTTTAGGTATTTAATTTCTCAACCGTAATTATTTAGACTCTAAACTCTTAACTTTTATCTTTCAACTAGCTCAACTTGTGTAGTGTTGAAATCTTTTTCTTTTCTTTAAATAGCAGACAACCGCCTAAATATTAGGCCTTAATTTTTTTTTCAACTTCTCGGAAAAAGTTACTTTTCAGAAAGTATAATTTTCTAAAAATGCATATTGTTTATGTTTGAAAAACAAATTTTCAAAAATGAAAAATTTTATGTTTGGTTTACATTATAAAACACACTTCTTGACAAGTTGATTGTAAATTTCAACAATATCTTTATGAAAATCAGAGTATATGGGTCGGGGTTTTTTTTCAGTAACATTGTAAGGAAAGTTTAGGAAATTTTAAGCCCTCTTCAGTTTTCAATATCACCCAAACAAACCAACCCTTACATTATTAACGATGTCTTCTCTCTTATTGTTTTATTTTTTTAATCAAAAAGACCCAACCCTTCCTGAATCAACTTCTTCTCCCTTAAGAAAATAATTTAATCCATATTCAAAATAGGAATGATCTGATGGTGACGCAAAACTTAATTTCAATAAATAAGAAGGAAAAATTAGAAACATAAGTGGTTTTATGACTAATCACTTATTCATATAATTTTACATAAAAACTCGATCTCCATTATAACAATTAATACTAGGAATCAATTTCAGTAAATGCAACTTCACATATGCAAGAAACACTCAACGTATTCACATTTTTGCTTACGGTTACAAATATATAAAGAACCTCACCAACGTTAATTCAATCAAACCCAATTGAAACAAAAATGGTTTTCTCTTCAAACTCAATTCATCAAATACATTTTCTTATCCTCATCATTACCTTATCTCTTACTTTCTTGAATCAAAACCACAATCTTGTAGTAGCCGATGAAGGGTTAATCCAAAAAACATGCCACAGCACCGAAGTCCCAGAACTACGTGAACAGTGTCTGAACTCAACCCTAGCTCTAAAGAAACTGACGTGATAGGGATTGCCACAAACATAGTACAGTGTGTAAGAACCATGCCAAGTTCTTACAGTTCAACATGACTGATCTTGCTTCCAAGCTCGGTATCGATGAGGACTTGAGGGAGGCTTACTTAAATTGCAGTATAGGGTACTTGGAAGCAATGAAGAAATGCTATCATGGTTAAAGAAAGGAGATTTTGATGGCGCCAACCGGTTCATCAGCAATGCGGTTTATATCCAGTATGCATGTCGTGTAGATCTTGAGAATCACAAAACCTGAACCCAATATTATTTATGAGATGAATTCTTATGATGATCTTTCTGTTGCCACCATAAGAATCATTGATAGACTCTAGTGAGGATCGATCATGATAAGTGAATGTCTTGTGTGTAGCTATATAGTAAATAAGATGAAGTTGAGCCAATATTGATCTTCTTTTTTATATTATTTTACGCTATGGTATATGAATTTTGTAATATTTTGTGATGAATCACTCTTTTAATTAGTTTTTAATAGTCTATGTTGTGCATGTTGACAACCTAAAACATTTCTGTCCAAACTCTCTTCGGCATTTAACAGCAATAGATTTATGGCCTAGTGGTGTTAAGATGAGTAAAATTAAAGTCAATTTATAATTTGTGGTGTTAGAGTCGGTGAAAAATAATCCATAATTATTATTCTAATTTAGGAAAATGATTACATATAAGAAGATTGAGAAAATTTTGGCACATTTAATGAATTGTATCGTGAAAAAAACAGTGACAGTAGAACATTTTAAAAAAAATAAATTTAATAAATTGCATTTCACTTATATAAAAATAAATTGCATTTTACATACCTAAAACAAACACCCCAATACAACTATTAGCACTCATTTTTCCTACATTCATTAGCAAAGGATGAAAAGGCTAAAGTTATTAGTTTAAAAAATATTAAATTATGACTTGAATAAATTAACTATTCTTATAAAATAGACTCGTAAATAATAAAATTGTTCTTTTTATCAAGTCTTAAATAAGAAATACTATATCAAATAAATAATTCAAGATAAATCAGGCCAAGCCTTCGGCCCAAATCAACTTCATATGCAAAGACACACCGCGGGCCGAATCTTCGGCCCAAATCATTGATTCATGCACTCTTCTTCTTGTTCTTCCTTTAGTATTACCAAAACAGACAAGCCGTCACCATTGAGCACTCAATCAGACACGTCACTTCTCTCTCTCTCTCTCCACTGAAAAAAGATGAGTGGTCTACACATTCCATCAAACCCATCACTCTCTCAATCCCTCTTTCTCCGACGCCGTTTCATCAACCCGGAAGCACCAAACCGATCACGAACACTAACCGGTCGAAAGCCAGTTACAATAGTATCATGCCTCGGGGTGGAAGTGAAGAAGCAGTCGAAGAGGGACGAGGTGGTGGAGTTGGAAGCGAAGGTGATGGTGGGGACATACGCGAGAGCTCAGGTGGTGTTGGCTAGTGGTAAAGGTTGTAAATTGTACGATGTTGATGGGAAAGAGTATTTGGACTTGAGTTCTGGGATTGCTGTCAATTCTTTGGGCCATTCTGATCCTGATTGGGTCAAAGCTGTTGTTGACCAGGCTAATTTGTTGACCCATGTCAGCAATGTTTACTACTCTGTTCCTCAGGTTGGTTCTTGGATTTTGTCTTTTTGGTGTTTGTGAGAATGTGGGGGAAGGTTTTGGAGTTTTGATCGAAAGTTTGAGTGTTCGTGGTGAACTTACCGTTTGTTTGTTAAATATTGTATCTTTAGATTACTTCAGTAATGTTAACATGTTGTGTTCCTCATGTTGGTTTTTTGGTTCTGTCTGGCTCGTGAGAAAATGCGAGAAAAGTTTGGAGTTTTGATAGGAAATGTGGGTCTTAGTAGTGCAAGTTACTGATTTTTGGTTAAAAATTAGGTTTTTATGAGTGGTCAAGAGAGCATTGTAGCCATATTTAGTTATGTGTAGGATGAAAGTTTGGAACTGGTGAGTAAATGGTAAATGATATTGTAGTTTCTTTGTTTGTTGAAACTGGTATTATTGAATGATTTTAAACATTAAAAAGACTAACATTTGAGTCCTTTTGAATCAAGTATGAATTGTTTGTAATTCTTGGTATGAAGGATATGGGAATCAATGATTAAGAATTTCTTCCTATGTTGTGGGTCTTTGTTCTTACATTTTCTTTTTTGTATGAGTTTCTTGAGTTGATGCCTTATTTTTAAGAGAGAGTTGTGATTGTCTTGGCAATGGCAGGTAGAGCTTGCAAAGCGTCTGGTAGATTGTTCTTTTGCTGATCGTGTGTTTTTCACGAACTCTGGAACAGAAGCGAATGAAGCAGCTATTAAATTTGCTAGGAAGTTCCAAAGACACTCAAACCCGGATTCAGAAGAGCCAGCCACAGAGTTCATATCCTTCAGTAATAGCTTCCATGGGAGGACCATGGGTGCGCTTGCTTTGACAAGCAAAGAACAACATAGATTACCTTTTGAACCTGTTATGCCTGGAGTTACTTTTGTGGAATATGGTAATATACAAGCCACGAAAGAATTAATTAAGCATGGGAAAACTGCTGCAGTCTTCGTAGAGCCCATACAAGGTGAAGGGGGCATACACAGTGCAACAAAAGAGTTCTTAGAATATTTGCGTGCTGCTTGTGATGAGGCTGGCGCTCTCCTGGTCTTTGACGAGGTAATTGCCTTTTTAACTTTGATTTATCGGAGAAATCAATGAGACATAGCATAATTTTTGGCTTTATTAGGAATTTGATCCTTGTACATTATTCAGTTGGTTTTGAGTTTAATCATACCATTTGGATTTCCAGTATTATATTACGTCGGAATGATAACGGCAATTCTAATACATGTTTCTTCGCTGTTGCCTCTGTGTCTGTAGGTGCAATGTGGTTTAGGGAGGACTGGTTATCTTTGGGCCCATGAAGCATATGGTGTGTTCCCAGACATAATGACACTCGCGAAGCCACTTGCAGGGGGTTTACCAATCGGAGTTGTATTAGTGACCGAAAGAGTGGCTTCCGCTATTAAATATGGTGATCACGGCAGCACGTTTGCTGGTGGAGCCCTTGTCTGCAATGCTGCACTTACCGTTCTGGATAAAATCTCGAAACCTGGTTTCTTGTCTAGTGTATCGAAGAAAGGACTGTACTTCAAAGAACTCTTGCAGCAGAAACTTGGCGGGAACTCACATGTGAAAGAAATTCGAGGACTCGGGCTTATCATAGGGATTGAATTAGATGTACCAGCCTCACCAGTCGTGGATGCATGTCGAAATTCTGGCCTTCTAGTGTTAACAGCCGGAAAGGGAAATGTAGTGAGGCTTGTTCCTCCATTAATCATTACCGAAGAAGAACTTGCTGTCGCTGCAGACATTCTGCAAAATGCACTCCCAGTACTTGATGAGGGCAAATCAGAGTGAGAGAAAATAAGCTACTGGCATAAAGTCTTCATTCTTGTAGCAGCATCAACTTAACATGACAGTACCTCTGTCTGTACATTTTCATTTAAATCCATGTCAAGCTTTGCTTGACGAAAATTACAAGAGAATTAAGGAGCTGCAAATATGATTGACAAAGTAGATTTGATATGTGCCTCAGATTTTATGCCCTATGAGAAATGCAAAAATATTAGTTTCCTTGTATCTTCTGAAGGTCAATTGAATATATTCCTCTGTTAAAATCTGATTATTACTTGATCATGATCATGAGCAACTTGAGGGCACATGGTTGCATAAATTAGTGACGCAGTATCTTTTTAATGAATGTTGACGCAGTATGTCATGTATGTTTCACATGTTGAATCTACACCTACCTTGCGAGCAGCAAAGGTGTCAACTTTTGATTTTTCATGCATCTTATTATTAACTTGCGTGCTTCATTAACCAATAGTTGACCTTCTGTTAAATTTGCTACAAACACGGTTTGTGGCTAATAATGGAAGTAATTATTGTCAAGAAAATACTGTAAAGGGCTTTGTCAAGCATTCAATTGTTTGTGTTTTGTGATTACACAAGTAGAATGTAAAAACAAATTAGAGCATTTTCAATGGTGATCTCTATTTTAAAGTGTAATTTTAGTATAAATAAAAAGTATATTTAATTATATAATGTTAAAAAAATTGTTCTCCAATATAACTATTTAAAATTTAATGGATATTTTGTTAGTTTAAGATCAATTTTTTATTTTTTATATTTCTTTTTTGCATTTTCCTCTTTTTTTATTATGATTTCAAGCAACAGAACTATATTACCATTAATGACATATAATACAATTCTCTACAATTAATTAGTAAAAATAACTCTTTATTTTATTTTTACATTATAAGAAATGAGTTGGAGTTGTATTTTTATAAAATGATTTTTTTTTATAATAAAGAATATAACACATTTAAAAAAAAGTATTGGGAATGCTCTTATACAGTAAAAAAATAGTAAGATTGATACGCATTTTTAAGAATTAAATATGTATGATATCATATTCACTAAATAAAAACCACCAAAATTGTTCTAAAATTGGTCTAGTGCCGCTAAAATTATTAGTTTAATGGTATGACTTAATGTTGTACTTGTCTTTAGGGTTAAGAGTTTAATTTGAAGTCATAATTGTCTTTAGCATCAAGAGTTGATGGCTTAATTTGGAGTCATAATCATCTTCGGTATTAAGAGATGACTTAATTTGGAGTTTTAGTTATTTTTAATGTTAAAAGGGCTCAGTTAATTAGGAATCATAATCGTTTTTAGTGTCAGGACGATGATAAAATGATAAGAATATTAATTTCTAAAGATATTGTCTATAGTGCTAAAGAATCAAGCTAGTTATAAAAATAAATACTTTCAAAAATCAGAAAATGTATAATTTTATCTAGGATAATTAATCAAAATATTTTTGAAAAACTTTTGAAGGAGAAAAAATGAGCTCGTTATTGTCTAGACAAATCTGTAACACTGTTGTTGTGCGCGTGTCAATTCTGCTGTCTGCAATTGGAAACTTGCCTTTTAAACAGATGGGCAACTCGCACTGTCAACACACACCTATAATTTTAGAGTTAATTGCGTAACAATTTAAGAACTTTAGGTATCCTTGTTGCAATTAACTCATAATTTCACCACGACTAATGATAATCCTATAATTGCTCCATTACCCACTAAATACCTTCACATACTCTTCCGAAAGATCCAATCTTTTTAGTGTTTGAAGATTGGAAGATTGTTGCTGAGAATCAAGCAATGGCGGCTGCTACTACTCCTTTGAACAAGATCGAGACAGCCCATCAGATGTACAGAGACGGAAAGTACGAGGAAGCTCTTTGTTTTTATACTGAAGCTCTTTCTATGGCCAAAACTAAACCTCAAAAGATTGCCCTGCATAGCAACAGGGCTGCTTGTTATCTGAAGTTGCATAATTTCAAGAAGGTACTGTTTTGTCCATATAATTTTGTTGTTTTTTCGTGTTTTTCTTCTCTTCGAGAGTTTTTGACTTCATTTAATTAATCAATTGATTAATTATTGTTTGCTGTTTCTGATATCTATTTTGCGTTGTTACATGGTTCATAAGTTGAAGATGGTACTATTTTATTATATCAAAATTTTATTGCTTTCACTCGGTGTTTGCATCTGATAGATGGCATAAATAGATTGTGGAAGTTGATTATACAGTGAAAAGTAGAGAAATTGACATAATTTTTTTACCCCAGCAGTATAGTATGCTTGAATTTATGCATATACACAAAAAAAAAATTGTTTGATTTATTTTTTTTCTGCGAGATTCTCCGACTAGAATTCAAAGTCTGAATCTTTTAGCCCTTAATACGTTTACAAGTATGGCAAGTTAAGATTCATTACAGTAATTTTGTTGCTGTGGTATGCTTGGTGCTTGTAGGCAGCTGAAGAGTGTACTTCAGTGTTGGAGCTTGATCACAAGCATACTGGAGCACTCATGTTGAGGGCTCAGACACTTGTGACTCTTAAAGAGTATCATTCAGCACTGTTTGATGTGAATAGGCTTATGGAGTTGAATCCCACATCGGATGTTTATCAAAATCTTGAAGCTCGTTTGAGGACACAATTGGTATGACACAATTTCCCTTCTTGGTGTGTGTACATATATTTTGATGGTATATGGATATATTCTACAAGGGTGTAACTCTTAGGCTCTGTGATTGATGTGGGAATAGTTGATTGGAAGAAGACCTGATTGTGAGTTTTTTTTTTTTATTTGTTTTCATAATCCGCAGTCTCTATATTTTAGAATGCCTTGATTTCTTTGTTCTTGTGAGGAGTTGTGTGGGTAGATTAGGTGATTATTGTTCTTATGATGAAAAGGTATGTGTGTTAGTTAAGGCTGAATCTGCTTTGGTTTGGTGAGATACTTGGTCGATTAAGTTCATCGCGTTGAGATAATTTTGTGGGGCTATTATGTTTTGCACTCCTAGAGACATGTTCTGCTATGTAATTTCTCATTTCACTGCAGCCAATAGCAAGTCTCTTTAAAGACAGTGGACGATCCAATCTATTATGCTTAGTGATCTATGGCTTAGACTTGAATTTGATACTTTTTCGGTTCCTGGCTATCGGCTAAGAATTATTCTGTTTTGCTCAAGGAAAGTCACTTGCTCCAATACCTGAATCTGAAGCTGAGTTAGAAGAAGAGGAAGAAAATGATGAAGATGAGGTGTGTGAGCAAGAGGAAGAACCACAAGGAGTTGGAAATGCAGATATTTCCGTAGATGGAACTGATCAGAAATCTGAGTCTTCTATAAACCCAGTTAATGCTGAAATGATTCTCTCTCAAACACCAAACACCAGGGAATCTTCAGAGCAAGGGAAAGACCAAAAATCTGAACCCAGGAAAACTATTGCTGCAGAAGTTATTGCTCAGGCCCAGCGGAAAGTTGAACCCAGAAAGACTCTTGCTGCTGAAGTTATTGCCCAAGCACAGAAGACCAAAGAATCATCTCAACGACAGAATTCCAAAGCATGGCAAACAATCCCAAAGCCAAAGGGACACTCAGCTCTAGATTATGCACGTTGGGATAAAGTTGTTGAGGATGACTCTAGTGAAGATGATGATGATGATGAGGAAGAGTCTCAACCTCAGTACAGGTTCCGGGTAAAAACTGTTGGTGTGCGACCAGTGAAGTAAAACATGTAAAAAAATGTTAATGGATATAGCAACTTCGATCTGTGATCCTGCCACCATGAGCCAAGACATATGGTTGTTGGAAGAAGTACTACGGTGGATATACCATCGACATGTATGTGAACCTCGAACAGCTGAACAAATTGTTCTAATGGAGACTACTAATGAAGATTCTCCCTATCTGTTCTTTCCTGGAGGGAGTGTCAATTATGCTTTATAATTGGAAACGCAGAGAAGGGAAGGGAACTTAACAAGAAGTTGCACATCGAATGTCTAGAATGCAAATTCAGGCTGATTAATTACTGTTTTTGCTTATGTAATTGCATGCCTGTATCTGTAAAATGTAAATGAACACAGATTGGTGGGAGTATTCTTTTCTTATTTTGGCCAACAGGGAAATAAGGACTGGTGAGAACTATAAGGCTAGATTGATAGGAATTTACAGTTGTTTTGTAAGGATTTGGTAAGCTTAGAGCTTCCCTTTTTTTTTTTGATAATTGTTGTCTATGAGATTCAAATTTAAAATCTAACCTATAAGTAGTTACTTGTTTGTCAGCTGAGTTATCCTCCATGGGTAGCTAAGGAGTGGTAACACTTCAAGGCAGTCAAATGATATTATTGTAAAGCTTGTCTGTGATTTGGTAAAGCTTAAATGCATCATCTATACTTACAAACTTTGTTTTTGGTAGACCAAGAGCGATAGATGACAAATTTAGCAGATTGAGTGGATTCATAGCAAAAAAGTAAAAATAATACGTTTTTTGAGAATTATAATATATTAAGTATGTTATATCCTAATCAATATACTTACAAGCAGCAATAAATTATTCTTTATTTTATGAATTTTACTATAAAGTCAATGACATGTAAATGAATGATTAACTCTCATAATTGAAGTCTCAACTAGAACTTTTGAGAATTGAGGCTATCCAAACATGGGAAGTTGCAAGTTGGCTCATTAGTGGGCTTTTTCAATGAGGATGGCAAACCAGCAATCATCGATGCTCTTTAGCAGAGGCAGCTTATTGATCATAGCGTTCTAGGAGCAATTGGTCATGCAACGTTTTGGTTTTGCTCAGTTGATTCTCACTGTACTTGGTGCAGGGGTCGCTTTTCCCTTTGCAATTTCGTTGCATTCTAGGTTAACTTTGGTTGACTTATTAGTCTAGATATACACTTTTCTGCAATTTATTTCATGGAGGTCAATTATACTACTTGGATTAACAATTTGCCTATTCACTTCTTTGTGGCTAGGATGAATAAAACAAAGCTTACCTATATATATAAAAAAATAAAACTCTTTGATCCATTATTTTGTTGAGAATTGAACTTTCGATCTTTTTCTAATAGAGAGTATGGCTGCAAATGAGTCAAACCGCTCACGAGATTATTATTGAGTTTGAGCTAAAGCTGAAATTTATTGTTATCTTTAATGAACTTACTAATGAGTTTGAGCTAAGCTTACACCGAGCGCAGACGAGACAAAAGGCAAGATTAAAACGAGCTCGAGATTGAAATTCATCGAGCTTAGTTGAGCTATGTCAAATCGAGCTTGACTACATGCTCGAACGAGTTTTATCGAGTCTGAGCTCGAGTACACCCTTAAACGAGTTATTTCTAAGTCAAACTTGAGAGTACTTGAGACATGTTAACGAGCCGAGTTTAAACAAAAAAAACTAGAGACGAGCTCGAGTTCAACGTATTTTTTACTAAGCCAAACTTGAACACTCCAAATCTCAGCTCGACTAAGCTCAATTGCAGCACCTAATAGAGCGTAATAATTCACTTAATTTCACCATTAGGAATTTCTTTTTTTTTCATAAAAATCTTCTAAACTATAGTGTTTGTTTCATAAATATTGTCCACTCATTTTGATCATTTCCTGCCATTTTGAAGTAATAAAATAATCTAAAGGAGAAAAATCTACATAATTTTGGTTTTATTAATGATGTGCATCACAAAATCTTTTGAGAATGTGTATAAAAAGATAAGGAAAAAAATTCTTAAGAAGATATTACCATTTATCAATGACTAGAGAGAAATTATTCTGTGCAAAATATGTGGATTTGTTTGAGAAAATAAATTTTTAAGGTGAATTTTAACAAACAAATAGCAGAAGAACGAGCAAAATATGACTTGAAGAGTGAAGACATCCAAAACACGTGCGAGAAAAGCCAGAATCTTGGGACTCGCCGGTCACCGTCGCATCACTGCTGCAAATCTACCACCAATAGATTGCTTTATAAACCCTAAAAACTCACAAATTCTCCCTTTGGCTATCTCAATTCTCAAACACTCTCCTTTTCACGCACACAAGCA
>CAODLS010608821.1:0-10882 GCA_948243855.1 Flueggea neowawraea
TTCCTGCTGGTTCTCTCGTTTAGCCAATTCCAATGCTGATATCCCATCACCGGTTTGTATGACAGTTCACACCGAGAGAGAGAAGCCTGCAAACATCACCTATTCTTCCCTTCCCAGCAAAGATCATTAATGGTGTTAGTCCACTCGAAGAATGTTGGTAATTATGCGCATGAGGATCTCCTTTGGAACAAACAAAATCTAAAAGAGGATTAAACTCATCATTTGACCAAGCCAAATTAATAGCCTCATCTAAAGCAGCTTTATCTTCCTCTGTTAAATCATGGCTGCTATGCATAGCAGAGTCAAGATGATTGCCATCTTCAGATTTCAGAATAGAGAGTACATCCTCCAAGAAAAAAGTTTTGACCTGAATAATACAAGAAAAATGTTAAAACATGGAGCAACTTAAGACACAAATTTTATTACTAACCCAGGGAAGATTTTTACAGGATATGTGAAACCAGGAACTTGTATAATTGGACAGCCACCAAAGTAGTTTGAAAATCTTTCAGCATCAAGAGTTGCACTCATCAATATCTGTTTAGCACACTATTATGTTCAAAAGATAAAACTAATACATACAAAACTGACGACAACACGTTACAGTTAACAAAACAACAAAAGAAAAGGCTTTGAACTGACCAGCCGAATATGAGGATACACTGGTAGCATGTCTCTGCATGAAAGTTACTAATCAGAAGAAAAATTACTCAGAAGTAACATTGATAATGCAAAATAGTGTCTAAGAATTATCCCTAGTATTAACTTCTGTATTTCCTACAGATGCAACATTTTCAAACCCACACATTATATACCAGGAAAAATTGAGGATTCACGTGCCAAATTAATGAAATATAGTATGGAATAAAGAACCCTCAAAGTTTTATTAATTCAAGATGAGGAATGCTTTTACACACACATGCTTCTAAGCTTTCATTCATTCAGGGGAAGCTGAACAAAAAATATGGTCTAGATTATCAGATAAATTTTTTTTCTAGTTTTTGTGGTAAGACTTCCAATTTTTAATTTCATATTTCAAGATTTATTATTAGAAAAAATTAATAATTAAAAAATTCAATGAATCAATGGTTGGATGTTATAAAGGTTTGTGTTACCTTCAAGTCAGTTTGATTACACAATAAATTTAATTTAATTGATAGGTTCAATCATTTTAATTAAATAACTCAACCAAACCAATAATCTTAACTATAAAAATCTTAAAACTATATGCATATAGTGGAACATACATTCAAAAATCTAAACTGAACTCCATAATCTTAAATTATTTGTTGGACTTACTCATTGTTCATCATAATTAATCTTATTTTTTATGAGATTATTTTAACTTTTTCCATAAAATAAAATAAGTAAATCAAATAAAGAACACCATAGTTACACCTCGCCTTGCAGCCTTCAATTAGTAAAGAATGAATGCACACACTTGAAATACCTGATAATTGCCAGCATAAAATCAGAGTAGCGATCCCTTTCATGAATTTCATCCTAGAAACCAATATTCAGAAGTCAACAAGTATCAACTAACAAAGACACAGAAACATTTGACTTCAGTACCATAAATGGGAATCATCAGAATCATTACCACAAAGATAGTCAACAAAGTGCTATGCTATTATGAAGGAATATTTTTGGCGCCATTTTTTCATGGCAATGGATCAGTTAGTCATTATAATGAAACCCAAAAATATCGGTTCCATGCTAGTCCTAACCCCACGGAGAATCAGCTGCTCAGTCAGATCTAAAGTGAAAGAAGAAAAAAAAAAGTGATAAAACTGGGACTGTTACCGCAAATCATGATGCAATACAGAAGTGAAAATGCAATACAAATTAATGTCGTCATCATCAAATATTGTTCCTAAATAGGATTTTGAAGCCCAATGATTGGAGTAATGGGTGACTTAAATCTAGCCATCAAAGAATAGAAACAAAAAGGTGTTGCTTAGGCCATCGACAGGGGTTTGAGCGGCTGCAGCAATGCTAACTTGGTCTTCTATGAGGAATTCAGTGCTCTTGTTAAGATCTACAATTGTTTTAAGTGATCTTGCCTTAGAAAACAAAGTGCAGTTCAATATTCTAAGTTTCATACCTAGAGTAACTGAATTTATTGGGGACATTTTAGCTTCAGACCTGGCATTAGGACCAAATAAACCAATCTTTAAAAAAAACAATAACTTTAAAAAATATTAATTGGAAAATAGTTCCTAATAAGTTCATTAACTCTTTTTAAAATAAATGTCTGTTAACAGGAAATCGTAAGCATTGCAAATAACAAAAAAAAAATCCCATTGGATCATTTGCTGAAATAAAATAGGTTTAGATAATTATTCTTTAACCTTATAATCACTTGGTTTTCTTTTAGTTGTATAATCTAACTTGCTGCTTGTGGTCTTTAAGCAACTCTCATTCAAATGCTTAAATCACACAACATTACAAAATCTTGGCTGCATATGAGACCAATTTCAGAATAAACAGCAACATCTCACTAATGATTTGGAGTTCTGTTTAGTGGGTTAAGAAAATAAAAACCAAAGAATCAGTGAAATCAATGAAGTAAATCGTCATTGATTGCGTTTTCTAAACTCATGTCACCTTATCATTCACTATAGTAAGAATGAGCAGCTATGAGCTCGCAATCAGATGTGGCTCCCACTTCTATAAAATACTCTCATAAATTCATTCAAGTATATTCTGCCTTCATATTTATGTCTTTTTACTCATGTGCCAACTTGGAAATTCACCTGTCATATTTCTTTTTACGCTTCCCACATGCATCCTTACTTAGTACACTACACTTCGCCATCCAAATTTGCTATCTCATTCTAAACTTTATACATTGTCACATTTGTTGTGCATATCCATTACACTCATTCTGCAATTTTTGAATGCAGCATAATCTCATGCCTTCCTTATAGAACAGCTCTGCTTATGGTAAGTAGGTATTAGGTAACTAAACAAACAAAAAGTCCTTATGACATAAAATGGTAGATAAAACTTCCATTAAATGATGATCAGACATATCACCTCAGAATACCACATTCTTCTCCACATAGGCAGATAAAGTAAAAAACTCTTATGTCAACAAAAAGTAACTAGACATTTATTTGGAATAAAAGCAATTTTCACAACACCTAGTAATTGCTCAATAGTTTTCTTTCTGAACCTTTCCCAGTTTGAACCAACAATGGGTTGAAGTAATAATACTAACCACTTCTCAAAAATCCCAACCAGGTAGATGATTTTCCAGTTGGACTCAGATATATTAACATCATTATGATTTTTCCTCCAACAAATTAGTGACATTTTGACAGATGGTATATTAAGAAACATGAACTTAAGTGCATAGATCTCTTGGAAAAAGGAAGAAAGAAAGAAAGGCATCAAAAGTGAATTACAAGCAAAAAGACATAACCGAAATGTAACTCTAAGATAACTTAACAATGAGGAAGGCAATATAAACGACAAACTACAGACAGAAATGAGCTTTTAACCAAAAATAAGTGCACAAAGAAACCTGTAATTCATAATTTCACCATAGCAAGCAGGGACAATCTAACAATATAAGTAAAATCAAGAAAAATTTGACTAATGAAGAAAAAGATAAATACCACTATAATATGAGTTATGTCACACAAATCATCCTTCGCAGTTTTTTTAGAAGCTTTTCTCTTCAAACCACCAGTGCCCTTGGAAACCAGAACTCTCAGTAGCACCCCATTTGTGCAGAACACAATTGAAGAGTTCTTACCGCCTTTACTTTCCAGTCGAATCTAGTATTTCAACAAGCATAGTAAAAATCCAGTATTGCATTTAGTTTATAGTAGCAGTCAAGAAAATTTTCTCAGAATACCTTGTAACCAACATCATCTCCAATATTTTGCCCTCTTTCACAAGAGATTCTCTCAGCAACTGAATGCAAACATACTTAGAAAATCTCATGTATATGGCAGAAAGATTAAGAAAGTAAATATGCAATTAAAGTTATAGAAATGAGTACTTCATGTTCTTAAGAAGTTGTTCACACCTGATGTTGCTGAGATACGCCGAGGTTGTGCGCATACTATTTTACATACGTCGCCCTTTTCCCACATATGATCCAAAAGAAATTGTGGAACCTATTACATTTGAAGAGAGGGAAACACATATCATATTTCATGCCTTTCCACTAATGTGCTAACAGACTTGTAACCAAACTGTCTATAACATAACTACCATTCCACAAGCACTTGGGTATAAAAATTTCTTCTTCCCTTGCTAGTAAAACCAACGTGAACCACTTGGGTATAAAAACAATGAAATAAAGAGATAAAGTGCCTCTTATTTGACATCTCATCCTATTCCTCTGTTCCAAGTAACCAAATGCCCAACAATGAATAAGTGTCACTCCCAGATAATCTATATCCTAATTGAAAAATGTATCTAAGGAGAACAGAGAGACGAAAGAGAAGTATGTAGAATTTCTTATGTTTCATACAGTCGTTTGGATGGATAGTGCCACAACGTCCACTATGTACACACAATCTATCCATAAAAATGCATACAGAGAAAGAAAGCCAAGAGCCAAATTCATGAGCTTCCAAATTGAGGAAATGGTTGAAATCAAGGGCATGGCGGCCGCTTTATCATGGAAAAGGTGTACTGTTAGTGTATTGGTATAATATAATGTTGAATTCCAATAAGGTGTACTGTAACTATACTTCTATCTCTCTCGCGCAATAAATAGAAGACACAACATCTTTCAAGAATTCCTTAAACATAATTCTAGATAACCCCACGTCATCACAAAAATCATTAGGCTAAACATAGCCTGCCAGTGGATCTTCAATTCAGCTGCATGCTACCAAACCAACTCATTTATTTGCTACAGTACCAAAGCAACTCTCTGTTTTCACTAAAGACAGATCAAATGAGATTCAATGCCAGAAGATCAATTGGCAAATAAAATTCAAGTCCAAAAATAGTCTTTCAACCCAAAAAAAAATAGTAAGAAACAAAACAAAAGAAATGATCTTATGTTCTACATAGACTTCTTAATGCATTAATGCATCCTAGCAACCATAAAACATGGTGAAAAGAAATATTACTTCTGCAGTTCAGTCCTTAACATTTGCACCAAATATCTACAAAGAATATTTATTCAGTATTTAAAAAAAAAGCAGAATCAATTCAAAACCTGTGTGGTCTTCCCACATCCAGTTTCACCAGAGATGAGAACAACCTGCATCACCATTGAATAAAAATCAAATCTTGCACAATTGTCAAGACAGTAAATCTTCGGGAAAAAAAAAAGGTCAAAAATGAATGCACAAAGAGAATTGTTATAAACAATTCTTTAGCCCAGGGCAAGAACAGAATTAATTAAAACAAGGATAACAATTGTCTGAAGCAAAGCCATGGCCAATATTGAAAACAAACACCAGTACTAAGCAACTTCCCAAACAAATTTATACAAGCAATTACCCTGTGAGATTCGATAGTAGAAGTGATGACATCCTTAAAGTGTGCAATTGGAAGCTTACACCTATCTTCAACAACCTGCAAATATAACTGAATCTCAGGTATGTTTCAGAGTATCCCAAAAACTACATTATCTTTCCAAGGGAATCCTTAGTAGCCATCTCTGAAATGCACAAGTACTTGATTTAAACTCCAATATAGCAAAATAATAGGAAATTACACAATCCCACAAATACAAGCAGACAAAGATGGATCATTGAGAATGTAAAACCTTTCTCAGATTGGCATCCTCTTTTATTCGTGAATTATAAGATTCCACCTTCTTCACAATGTCTGCCTTCCTTAATGAAGGTTTACAAAAGATATCATCCTTTTTTTTTTGTATTTTTTCATTTTCATGCTTCCCGGAGTCTTCTCTGATTGCTTGAAGCTCCCTATCTTCAGGTGGGTAGTTGGCAAATAAGTCTTGCAACACCAATTTTGATTCTTCTGAAAAAGTAAAATAAGTGAGACTTTCTTTCTTCTGTAAGGTGTCTACCTCTCTTTTTTTCTTGTAAACAGAAACACGCCGTTGATTCCCACGTCTGCACAGAAGTAAAGGCATGTGAAAAACTACATTAACTTTACTGTAAGAAAGCTACAAATCTGCATATTATAAAACCCAATGCTTGACATACTATTGAAAATTTAGATTAAGTCATACACAAAAGCAAACCCATAATCAGAACTTACCCTGAACTCTTGGATGTCATACCCATTTTCTTGCATACCTCATGTACCACAGCACGTTCACAGTTCGAAAGATTGGCTTTAAATGTATAAACTGCATCAAATCCGCTCATTATATTGCAGACTTGAAAACTTTAAATTAGAGACAAATGAGAATAATTTGGTTGTATTCATTTTAACATGTATACAGACAGGTATATACACGTTCTACAATCTAATATAGGAGAGAAGAATAAATTGTTACCTAAATTAGTTCACATAATTAAGCTTATGAACTGTAACACTTCCTCTCAGACTAGAGTATAGATATTATTCATGTCCAACTTGTTACAAGTATACTCAAAGTGAAACTCCTTTAGAGCCTTTTTTATGTCAATGAGTTGTTCCACAGTATTCACATAAACTGCAGAAACCAAATTCCGTTGTATTTCCTATGAACATTTAAATCGTTACAACGCACCTCAAAATCATGATTGACTCTAAATAAAGCCTTTTACTCTCCAAAGAGAAAATAGCCATGATGAGAAGAAAAAATTCATTTTCTGCACAGAATTATCATCAAAGCCACTGGAAGCAATCCATTATACTTCTGTTGACATGATTATATAGTGTGTCAAGTTTAAGAATTAAAGTTTTAGCATTGGACGTTTTATTCAACGCAATATCTTCCTTTTAACGGTATTTTGCAAGTAAGCTGGCACTGGCTTAACTATAGGGATTAAGGGTCTTATCGAGTCTTCGCAGCAGTTCTTAAGGATAACCAAGCCAAATATCCTGTTTTAGTTTGCCATTCCAGCTAAACAGTTATAATTTCCTTCTACATGATGAACTCAAAAAGGCTGTACTAAGGCCGTTTATACGGCTAAGGCACTAACTTAGACTTTTAAACACAAAGGTAAGCAATTATCGAGCTAATAATTCAAACTTGACTGAGAAATAACTAGTTACAACCATATGACACAAGAAATTAATGAATCATCAGATATTTCAATACCTTGATCATTTCCAGCTCGGAACTGCTCAAGTGTTTGGGAGATTCGAATGCTAGAAGCTTCAGCGACATTAGGGTTTTGTCGTTGTTGTTGTTGTTGCACTTCTGCATTCTTCTGTCTCTTCTTTCCCATTTTCTGCCGGTTTTTTGTTTTTGCTTCCTCGATGGAGACTCGTCTTATTGGCGTGTCCTCAAACCAATTGGTGATGAAGAGGCGCAAAAGGTGTAAGAAATCATTCTACTTGAGGACGAAGGTAAAACTTTTTTAGTCTTAAATCTTTTAAATAATTATATTTCTATTATTTTAACTGTTATTATTATTTAAATTACTAATTTAATCAATTTTTTATTTTATTAAATTCAAACACTTTAAATTGTTCGGTAAGATATGTTATAAGAGATATAATTGTTTAGGAACAACTAAAAAGGAATCATTCAAAAAAAAATAAAAAAGAAAAATCTAAGTCGAGATGAGCTGAGTTGAACTCAAACAAAATTTCGATTGAGGACATTTTTGAGAGAAATTTTGTAGGGTTATTAGGTCATGTGAGGGGTATAAATACTCCTCAAACTTGCTCTTTTGAGCATTCTTGGTCACTCCTAGAAGCATTCTCTTTGTCATTTCAATTTTTAGATATAGTGTTCTAGGGTTTTGTGCAAGAACAAAAGGAGGAACTTGAAGGTTGAGAAACTTTTGAAAGCAACTTGATGAGGCTTCTTCACATCAACCCTTCCTCTATTTCTTCACAATAGTGTTTGGTTTCATGGTTTTATTTTTGTTTTTATTGCTTTATTGTGTTTTCTTTAAATATGGTAGCTTAAATATCTTGTTCGACTTAGAGATGTAAGCTATTGATAAATATTTGTTTATTAATGAATGGGTATTGTGTTTTATATTCAATATTTGAAGATTGATTAATGAGTCTTGTAATTTATGTTCTTAATTTGATGTTTGCCCATTGGAATTGATTTAATGGCTTGTTTTATTTGACTATTGTTGAGATTGATCACATTCATGGTAGTGTAGATAATCCTAGTTGATGGATTGAAAAATGAAGGCTAGGAGACGTCAACTTGCATTAAAGTTGTGTGGTTTAGGATAGAAATATAACTAGAACCATAAGGTGTTCGATGAAATTCCCCAATGGCTTAATGAACTTAGTTTAGCTAATTGATGCCGAGAGGACCCTTTTACTAAATGTAGGTATGACCTAAATGACCTTGACAGAGGCTTTAGGCTAGCTTGGTGGAGAGAACACTCATTCCAAAAACCCCATTCATTAATAGTAAATAGGAGTCTTTAGTTGAAATCTCGA
Source organism: Flueggea neowawraea (assembly GCA_948243855.1). Taxonomy (NCBI): domain Eukaryota; kingdom Viridiplantae; phylum Streptophyta; class Magnoliopsida; order Malpighiales; family Phyllanthaceae; genus Flueggea; species Flueggea neowawraea. Next base: position 8,509 of record CAODLS010608821.1, read on the forward strand.
TAGTCCTAATGCTTTAATTATTAATTGTTAATCGTCTTTATTACCAAATTTTTTCCTTATTTTAAACAATCCCAAAAACCAAATCATGTTATTTATTGCTTTTCTTTTAAGAATTGATCACATTTAGTACATGTTTCCTTGGGATTCGATATCCTTGGAATACTTCCAAGTAAAACTACATCGATTCTAGTACGCTTGCTAGAATTCGATCATGTTTTTGGCACCGTTGTCGGGGAACGGCTTTCTAATTGTGATATTTTCCTTTATTTTGTTTAATTGTTTATTTTTTCTTTGAAATTGAAGGTGTTTATGCTTTTGAGATGCACTCAGAGTTTGGAGAATCAAAGGCTTATTCCTTTGATCCCTGAAATTGAAAGAGTTTTAAGGGCAAATCGAGCCAACCAAAGAAGGGCAAGGATGGAAGGGATGGCTAAACCTCAAGGTGAGGTAGAGAATGGTAAGGTTGAGCAATCTCAAGGAGGTTTGGATGGAAACCAATTGCCGGGTCGAATGAATATGAGGGAGATACAAAGGCCGGTGATTGGAGCATCACCTTCTTGCGTTAAATTGAGCTCGACCGCCCGAAACTATGAATTGAAATCTATTCACTTTAGTATGTTACCATCATTCACGGGTTGCCATCGGAGGATCCGCTCATCTTCTTGACAGAATTTTACACTACCATCCAAACCTCCCTCTTCATCGTTTGACAGAAAATGAGATTAGGATGAGGTGTTTTCCCTACACATTGAAGGATCGGGCTAAGACATGGTTGATCAACTTAATGGAAGGGTCTCTTGGGACTTGGAAGCAGATTTATGAAAAATTCATGATGAAGTATTATTCTTCTCAAAAGAAGGTGGAGTTGAGAAACAAAATTCGCTATCTTCTCAATTGGAGGCGATCCATTCCATGAAGCTTGGGAGCGTTTCAAGATGTTCTTAAGCTAATGCCCACATCACCAATTCTCATTGGCATTGCTCACCCAATTCTTTTATGATGGATTAACGATGCATGGGAAAACCTTGGTGGATACCGCGGCAGGTGGATATTTTGGTGACAAGACGACCGACGAATTCTATGACCTATATGAGATGCTTGCCATAACTCCCAACAAAAAGCGATAAGAGGAAGAAGAGCGGGCATATATGAGGTAAACACATCTTCTTCTCCCGATTTGGCTTCCCAAATTGATGAATTGTCTAGAAAGTTGCACATGTTAATTAGTAGGGGAGCCAATGTTTGAGAACAATGCTCTTTTTGTGGAGTGATGGGGCACAATGATTTGACTTATAGAATGGCCCGAGGAACGGGTGTTGGTTGTGATGAATTGAATTTTGTGGGGGGATTCCCAAATGCTCAACTTAGGAATGACCCTTACTCAAACACTTATAATCCAGGTTGGCAAAACCACCCAAGTTTCTCTTGGAAGGACCCAAACTTCAACAATAACTCACCTAGACCAATGGGATTCCTAGGGCATCAACCAAGGCCACCACCACCTTATCCACAACAACCATCCCAATAACCTAACCAAGACAAAAAGCCACCCTTGGAGGACATATTTATGAAATTGATGTCCAAGTTGGAAGCTAGGGATGCCAAGGTGGATCAAGTTATCCAAACCCAACAAGCTACCATCCAAAACCAACAAACCACCATCCAAAATCTTGAAAGGCAAGTTGGTCAAATTGCCAAGGCTATTTCGGATAGGGAAAAGGGGAAGCTACCAAGTACCTCTCAAGTGAATCCCAATGAGAGTGTTATGGCAATTACTTTGAGAAGTGGAAAAGAGCTTGAGAAGTCAAGTGTGGGAGAGGAAGTTATGAAGGATAAGGGGAATGAGTATGTAGTGGAAGAGCCTAAGAATGTTAAGGAAGCTAAGGAAGACAAAGTGCAAAACCAAGGACTTCCTTCCAATCAAACTAGTGAGGTCAAGCCTTATATGCCTCCTCTTCCATTCCCTCAACGGTCGAACGCTCACACTCAAGCTAAGGAGTTTGATAAGTTCCTTGGGATGTTTAAGAAGTTGGACTTAAACATTCTCTTCATAGAGGCCATTGCACACATGCCTAAGTATGCCAAATTCTTAAAAGAGCTTATGGCGAACAAAAAGAAATTGGAAGAACATGCGACGGTGGCTCTAACCGAAGAATGTAGTGTGGTGTTGCAAAACAAGCTACCCCAAAAGCTCAAGGATTCAGGGATTTTTACAATTCCTTGCTTAATTGGGAATGTGACCATCAAGAAGTCCTTATGTGACTTGGGAGATTCGGTCAACCTTATGCCCTCTTCCATATTCAAAAAGCTCGGAATTGGAGAACTTGTGTCAACAACAGTCTCTCTCCAACTCGCCGACCGTACCTTCAAGCAT
>CAODLS010608948.1:0-11553 GCA_948243855.1 Flueggea neowawraea
GAAAGAATCTCATCAAAATGTCTAGAAGAAGCACGTAAATCCTTTGGTACAGACGAAGATCTTCTTATGGTAAGCTGACTCAATGAAACTCTCAGCTACTCCACTATTATGAACATTAGGACACCATTCCATGGTACAGAGTTTCGACCAAATCAGGTCCCTGGAAGAAACATGTCCTTAACAGTTGTCACTGCTTGTTTAACTCTTAGGACCAAGTCTTCCTTTCCTTTTTTTTTTTTTCGGTTGAAACTTTTATGTCAGAGCACATAGATGATTAGTTTAAGATGTATTGCTATACATAAACAAAATATGAAGAATGAACCAAGTTGTTCATACTTAAGATACAAATTCATTATCAGCTCTATCCTCATCACATAACTCGCATTTATATATAAATGCAGATTTCTCTGGAGAAGAATGGCAAGCAAAATAGCTTGTTGGCCCAACTTTCACCTCATATCAATAGCTCTTGATATTTGCTGCTTCTCACTGGCATGTCAATTGTATCATTTGTCTTCATATACGGTTTATTGTGCATAACTTGTGATTACAGGAATTAATAGTTAACCTTGGAAAGCATTTCTCTGTAAATAGCTTTTCAATGTATAATTGAACTGTATATTATCATGTGAATGCGAAGAAATTGAATAAACATACATATATTCTTTCCACTGTTTTGGCAATAATTTCTTGCATTCTATCCAATTTTCTTCATACTTACATTAGATATTGGTAAACCTTTCTCATGTTTTATACAATGTATTGTCATAGATATGGTTGTGATAAATTAATGGAAGCATGTGAAGCCTCCCCGAAGATCGTAAATTAAGTAATGCAAGGTAGTTGGAGCTCTCTCAGATGTTCTTCATGAGTCTTTAGGATTCTGTTTTTCTTGGTGTCCGATAAAAGCAGTTTTTATAGCTTTGTACAAGCATTTTATGGTTTTTCGTAACTTTTTTTTAATGTTCTAGACTAATAAAATCCAAGGATAGCGACTTATTAAAACAAAAAGTGATGTAAGGTAGTAGCCAGGCTAAAACGACTTAAACTGGATTTTCTACTTGCTAAAGTTGTGCTTCAATTCAAGAGTGTCCATGTCAAAATCAAATGAAGCGAATTGTGGAATCCGCTCTTATAATCTTATGCACAGGTCTGAGCTTAAATGTCCGTGATGTTCCTAAATGCATCATGTGCATGTGTGAGTTCATCCGTGAGACCTCGTGACAGGTTTGATTTCCTTAATTTCTTTTCACACAATTTCGACTTGCACCAATAAATGTTCTATAATTTGAGGTTTGTAGATAGTACTCACATGATAATATGATACAAAATTCATTGGCAAATCCTCTTATCGTTTCTTTTCTTCTCCCATCATTGTCGTGCTTTTCTTACCCTCTCGTTAGTTTCTTTTTTCCTTATATTAAGTTCCAATACTTATAAAGATGAATTATTTAGATTCCTCCTGTGATTTAATGTCAAAAAGACGAATTAAAGCAAACCCACAAGGCGATTCTGAACATCAACTTCAGCGGCTAAATTTGGGCCACCAATCATATCTTGAAGATGGTGAAGGCGATGATCATGGTGTTATTATTGATCAAGTAAAGAAGGAGATGGTGTTGATATGTGTTTGAGACATGGAAGGAGTGGAGCCAGTTTTTGCTGATGCAAATAAAGTGGAAGACAAGTTCCGAGAATCTAAGCCAAAGCCAAGCACTGGACACAGAACCCTTCTTTTTTCATAAAACGATGCTCTTTTTTCATAAAACGATGCTCTTTTTTCTCCACACACAGACCCTCATATTTGGTGCAAATTGTATTATGTTATTTTATCTACTTAATTGCATCATTAATTTCCACAATCTTTCTTTTTTGTATGTTTTATGGATGTTGTCTGGAGAAGGAATTTTAGCAAGAGACACACCTTAATTTCTTTCTTGCAGATCACACGAAGCTTCTATCTCCTTTTCTTCAAATTGTTCAAGAATCTCAAATAGCTGAAAAATATATAGAAACTTGGGTTTGTTTCTTAATTAACAGATAATACGTATTTTGGAGTTTTTTTCCCTTCTCAAATATTTAGAAGTAAAGTTCGTTCAGAACCAACATTTTTATTAAAAACTAACAACTTGTTGACAAATTGACATTTCATTCAAATTATAATATACTGTATGTTGTTTCAGTATGTAATATGTTAAATAAATAAGCTAAAAATAAACATTATGCTCAATATTTAAATCAACCTATTGGCCAAACCGATTAGAACTTAACGTCCTGCTTCCAGACCTCTTGCCCATGTTTGTCTGTAGAGACTAGCTGAAACATCCATTACTTCCAAGTTCCAAGCCAAACTCAATTCGAAGCATATCCTTGGCCTCAATAAATTGGCTGCAATGCAGAGGTACACAAAAGTAAAGAAAGAAGCATGTGGATCCATTCCTAGTCCTAGTTCCCATAGCACAGGACATTTTATGGACAGTATGTTCATGCATTTGACGGTTTGGAAGCACCTTAGTCCCTGTTACATGAATTTGAGACATTGACACATCATGGGTTCAATTATGCAACTTTGTCTGGTTTTAAGATCGGGTCTAAATGCACTGCAGATGCTTCATCATGGCCAATTTGTACAGATTGTTTCTTTTGTTCCCTTCGACCAAACAAATCAATTCTGCCAAAGAAAGGGAAGTGTATATATTGGTGATACGTATTCATTGTGCATAGTTCAAAATTTTTTGGATAAACAATCGCATGACCATCACAAACAATACAATAATCCGCTCACTTTGGGAGTGAATTAATGAAATATTACACGAGTGTGTGATCTTGTCTGATTAGGAGACAGATTGGGAATCTTGTGAGAATTGGCATCTCATCAAATAAGTGAAACAAGTATGACTGGTCAATTTTAAGTGATTTATGGATAATAATTAGGATGATATGGATAATAATTAGGATGATAGTTCGCATGTGTAAGATTCCAATTTTGCATGCCTATGAAATGGGTATTCAAAATAATAATCAAAATTTTGCATGTCTGGAGGCAATAGCAAGGCTATCAACAATCCACTCAAAAGAGCTGAGGTTCTTTGAGTAATTGAATTTTGAATTAATCAAATATCAAAAAACAAGGTGATTCAATAAAAATATCATTAAAATTAGGTTTGAGAGATTAAGAATCTCCTTTTTTTTCTTCGCTATCCCTACCCTGAACCCATGAGCTCAAATCCGGAACTTGAAGTCTTGAATGAAGTTGCCTTACCGTTGAGCTTGTAGTTCGATTAAGGATCTCTTGGTTGTTGCTGGGAGGTGAAAATATGAGAATTTAAATCCCTTAGTTTGTATGTAAGGAAAAACTGCTGCGTATTTGATACTCTTTAATGAAGCTTATATTTTTTTTTGAATTTATTAATGAAGCTTATATTTAGTTCAAGAACAAGGAAGTCTAAATAAGGAACTTGATATATCAATTTCACCTTCTTCCTTTTTTTTTTTTGCCCGACAGTTTCACCTTGAACTATAAGAATGCTCAAATTGATATCAAGTCAATATTTTTCCTCAACAAAATCGATAAATGAATTATGAATTATAAAGGCCCCATGAGGATAGCCTGGCGGAAAGATTGTGTGACCCTTGTTCGCGCGACGCGGATTCGAGTAGGAGCGACGACAACTTTGTGTTGCCTATTGTCGCGGACCCGTGTCGTGCACTAAAGCAAGAAATCTCCTGGAAGCTTGACTCATTGCAGTGCTACGGTGACCTCACTAGTGCACTGACCCAAACTCGCTATCAGTGTCAGCTATGGCTCTCGAGAACATTTCGTAAAGAGAAGACAATACCTATATGGTAACGTTCAACAGGGGTATACTACTACTGATCACCCATGACTTTTTTTTATCAATAAAAATAATTATGAATTATAAAGAGAGTTTAAAAAAAAGGACCATAGTATAGCTGGAAAAACTTTGGCACTCTTGAAGCCCCCGACTATTTGAAGGAACTTCCTGAGATAAAGTAAACAGAAAAAGAAAAGAAAAACAAAATGCACTGCTTTTGAAGGAATTGACCTTTGACTAACAATGTTTGTTTGACATAGCCATGTGATACTCTTGCATGCAAATCTTGGACCATACACAAACCCAAAAAACAGCCTAATGGACTACACATCAAAATTTGCAAATTGGGTATCCTATGCATGTATGTGTTCCAAGAAGGGACCTACAACACTCCCCCTCGACCTCCCATTTTTCCAAAAATTAGGTGCCAAAATCTCCAAGGCAAAATCATGTCAATGGAGACCTCACGACATACTAATAACCCCACCTTGATGAAGCATTTCAATCAAAAAGATGAAAAGAAATTACAACTACTAACCTACTATGGGTAAGATATATGCACACAAATATCAAGAATACTGCCCTCCTCGCCAATTGAATTACGTTCTTTAAAAACTCAAAAACTACGGCCTTGTTTGGTATGGGGAAAGTTGAAAGGAGGAATTTAATTACTTGGGAATTTACTTACATGTCCATGTTTGTTTTGCATTTTTATGACAATTTTTCTAACTGCAAGGGAAATCCATTCCCTTAAAGAGGGAAAAGAAAATACCAAGAGCCCCTAAGGACTTAATTTACCTAGTAAGAAAAAGCCTATATAGTCATTATATTACTCTTCTTATTCTATTTTATAAGGATCTTATGGTCTTTAACAAATAAAAAATTTATATTATCTTCCTATTTTTCGGAAAGTGTATTTTTATACCAAACACACAAAATTAATACTTTCCAAGTAATTTACTTCTCCAGTAGTATATTTTCTCAGTAATTAACCTCCCAAAAATTTCATAAATTATACCAAATGAGGCCTAAATGAGCTATCAATGGAATTAACAGTTTCTTCTAGATTAAAAAAACAAAAAAAAAGATCCAAGTATATAAGGCGAAATAAAAAATATCACCATGAGTGCTTATGATAGAGATAAGTTTTTATCAAATTCACAAGAATGTTTAATTGAAAACTTAACTCGATTATGCTCTAGATATGAAATTCGAATTGATAAGTCATTTTCTATGTTCAAATTCTATACTTTTAATACTAGAGACGATTTCAAAACTAATGAACTAAAAATCAATTTGTGGATACAAACTTTATCAAGTTGTTTATTGTAATTGATTCGTAAATAGTTATTTGGACTAACCATAAAATTGGGGTGGCAAGTAGAGATTGTTAGCATTTACAGGCGTCTCGATGCTTTTGTACATACGATGTAATTGCACTGGATTTTTCTCCAATTAAGGTGATATAGCATTGTAGTACGGTGAAAGCATATTTAGTTATGCAGTTTTCCCATATGTTTGAAATCACTACTTTGATAGCTTATTTTAATGAAAATCTTACACTTAGCAAAAACAAAAAAAAATAGGGATTAGTAACGACATATATTCATAGTAGGGCTGCGTTTCAACGTGGAGTCGATCACTCATATGACCAATTTTTGTTGATAATTTTTCAAGTGAAGAGATGGCATAAAATTATGAAACATAGAGGCGTGCGTGCTTATAAAATTAAAGGCATGGGTGTGGGTCAGTCCACATCCATCAAATTTTCAATTTAATCTTATTAGTCAAGAGTACTAACTAAAGTTTGCCTATCATATAAACATGGATAATGACCAGCGTAGAAGCAAAGTATCTCCCACTATCACTTAACCTTTTTTTGCTTTTATTTCCATTATCTTCCCATGTAGACTAATTTACTGCTATAAACTTTTAGCTAACAGTCAATTTCACATTGCTTAATGTTTAAATCACTTGGGTTTAATTGATTGACATGCTTCAAACTAATAATAGTGCAATATGATAAGTTCAAAATAAGTGGTGAGCTCTTACAGTGAGATAAATTAGTTTCTCCGGGGGTTACCTAACTGAATGTGTTGTCGAACACAATTGTTGTGTTACTCGTACGACTGCTCGGTTAGATGTTCCTTGTTATAAAAAAAATTGTACAATATTTTTCTTTTTCGCTTTCCAAATATAAAAAAATGGTATATTTATTTTTTATTTTTAATCATTAAATCTCCCATTTTCTATATATTAGTAGCTACTAAGAGATACACTATTTCTTTAGTTGACCATATTTTAGAAGAATTAGGGATGATACTCATTTGAGTTTTAGATTGTTTAAACTTAATTTAATTAAAAAAAACTTAAATTCAAGTTCAAAATTGACTCAAACTTTAAATTATATTTAAGCTTGTTTTGTTTAAAATTTAGAGAACTCAAGTTTGACTCATTGTCAATTTGTTTAAAGTTTGATCAAGTTTAGTTATTTATGAGCACGATTTGGATTTGTCACAAGTTTGAATAGACTGTTTAATTGCATACAAACTAAACTGGTTTAAACTTGTTTAATAAACACTTTCTTTTAAGTTTATGAGCTTACCATCAAAGAAATACATGCATGCGTCTATCATTAGATTTATTTGTCAATTTTACAAGCCGAATTATGAGGTGTTAAAATTTAATTTATTTATATATTAAATTTGAAAAGTTATTTTTCTTTGACCTGCTTTTACATTAAATCAAATACAAACAAACGCAATTCTTGATTAACACACAAGGAAAAAACCCAAAAATATGAGCAGTAGTTGACATATTTGTTTGATTTGGAAGAGGAAAAAGAAAGGGAGAGCAGGCACATGATGGGTGGTTTGGTGTGGTTTGGTTTGGCTGGTAGTGAGAAACAGCTGCAAAACAAATCTGACCGTTGAGTTCAAATTTTGAAAGGCACAGCCACACAATCCCACAAAAAACAATGGAAATTAAAAATAAAAACAAAAAAAGGTAATTAATGAAAATTATCCTATTACTGGATATAGTGAGAGTGACATTTGATTGAGTTGGGTCTTTCGGCGGGAATTTCAAAACAATTTTGCGGGAAATACAAGTAATGTCTATGCCATGCACAGCCCACCATACTTTCTTTTCAATCATTTTTTCTTCGTTATCATAATTAGGATTTAATTTTCGAAATCATTAAACAAATAAAGTACTTAATTAATAAAGTATGGGCAGCAATTAATAAGTTAATGCAGGGATGACGGCCCCACGAAACCCGATTTGTAACCCGCTGGTAGGGGTGAAAATGAGCGAAGCGGCTCACGAACTCAGTTTGATAAAAATTCGTTTATAGATCGATTCGATAATAAATGAGTCGATTTTGAACAAAATTTTAAATTTATTTTAATAAACGAGCCGAGTTTGATTACCTAAAAATTTGGCTCAAAAACTCCCGAATAAACTCATTTGTAGGCTCATGATCAAACTTGTAAAAAAGCTTGTATATATATATATACACACACGTACGTATATGTATATATGTGTGTGTTAAACTATATTATAAAAAATATGTTTATATTTGAAATAGTATTTAATATTTGAATCACATCAATAAAAGTTCAAATCTACACAAATTGATCATATCTATAAAAATTTAAACATATTTGTATAAAATAATATAATATTATATTAAATTTGTGAAACAAATTGAAATTTATAATAATTCTTTATTCAATTACATGTTTAACATAATTTTATTGAACTAATCTAAATTTAATTATATTCTTTTAGAGTTATTTTTAAAACTGAACTAGCAAATCTCGTCTATAAATTTATTTGAGTTTTTATGGAGCTGAGTTGAAAAAACTCACGAACAAACTTGTGAGCTGGCGAACCTTGTGACAAACTGAGTTTGAACGAAATTTTAAACTCAAAAGAGAATTCGAGTTTAAATTCAATCTCAAAAAATTTTAAACGAACCAAATTTAAATACTCCAAAACTCAATTTAACTATGCTCGATTCCAGCCCTACCTGCTGGTTTTAGGTAGTTCTCTTCATGTTAGTCAATAGTGACAACTAATTTACCAATAGTGGAAACCATTTTTGGAGCTTTTACGTATCTCACTTGCTACGTATCGTAATTATTATTATATTATTATCTTAAGAGTAAAATTGTCCAATTGTAAAATGTTTGATGAGTTTCAATATTATTTTTATTATTTTTTTAATATTTGAGCTGCATTAAATTTGTGATGTTAAGTATTACCTAAGCGTAAAATTTGGCAAATAATGCATAATATATATCCATTCAGATTTAGTTTTATATCACTCTCATTTTTTTTAAAAAGAATCCAAGAAAAAAATAGTGTGGGTCATAATTAATGTTGGAGAATATTAGTTGAATAAAAAAAAGAAAGAAAGAGGGGTTATGAAAGTGACAGGCGTGAAAAGAGGCGGGAAGGAAGGGTCAAGGGAGTAGGGTAGGACAACCGACAGTTGAGCTGCCGAATCCGTAACGATGCCACGTCATCACAGATTAAGATTCCAACGCCGCGATGTTGCGCGGAGTGCTTTTCCAGTCTCACCACTCAGCTCACGGGTTATCCATGACCTTCTTCCCACCATCATTTATCTCCGCACTTTTACTTCATCCTCTTTTACTTCCACCCAACTGTTTCTTTTTCCATCATTCTATCCCTCCCAAAAATTACGTCCGCCTGTCTGATTTTAGTCGATAATAGAAGCATATTACAAAAAAAAATTGTAAAAATAAATTATTCAATAAAAAATAAAAGTGGTTTTTTTGTCAATATGCGTGTAATATATTTTCTATTCGTGCAAATTCAGATTTTAACGATATGTGTCAATCTTTTTTATTTTTTTATTATACAATCGATTTTTGTAATTGATCAATAACAAACACTTACTAAATGAGACATACTCATGTTTACGGGGGCAAATAGAACGTACTCAAGTGAAGAGGGTGGTTCGAGGAAAATCGTTCAAGTTTAGCGGAAAAGTACGTATTAAGCCAAAACCAAAAAGCACGTATTGAATAAGAGAGAGGGGCTTGTGGCCTGTGGAGTGAAAAATGCAAAGTAGAAATTGGGTGTGTTTCACCACGGAATGGAATGGAATGGTAGCAAGAATGATAACAAATATAGTGAAGAGATGCGCCAATGATTATGTCTATGCTTTAATCAGCGAGGCAAAGTAGTGTAATTAAAGCAGTGGTGAAAGACTCCCAATGTGCTTCTCTGTGTTACTTGCACACACTAATCAGACGTGGGTGGGTTCCATCTCCTATGTTCCTAATCACATACATTCCTCTTTTTGCCTTCAATTTATTCAAATTAGCTATCAACCACTCTTTTATTTTGGCATAGTTGGCTATAGAAAAGATATTGTTTACAAATGTTTTTTTTAAATGAATATAGCATTTTTTTTATAATTCATTTTTTGATAGTGCCACGGTCATGCGATCAAATTATTAAGCACCAAATAAATTTTCCGTTGGTTAGGAAAAAATTATTGAATTACCATTTTGACTACTCAATCAAGTTTTGCAAATGATTTGTTTCATCTGATTATTATATTTCTGAACATATTATAAGACTTGTTTGGCATTAGTAGAATATAACATATTTTTTTAAAACATATAACATATTATGTATAATTAATTTTATTAAAAAATATATCGCGTCTCTATTTTTTTATTATTTATTTTTATCAATTATTAGAAAATATTATATTTTTTTATTATTTATTTTCATCAATTATTAGAAAATATTATACTCGCTCCATTTCAATTTGATAGGCATACTTTTTATTTTCGGATGTTCCAAAATATAAGCATACTTTCCTTTTTTTCTTACATTTATTATTAGTAAAATTACAAGTTTGTCTTTATTTATTTTTTTAAAAATAATTTATTAATTATCCATACATTTAGTTAAAAAATATAAACGAAAAAATTTATAAAATTTAATAAATTTAACTAATAAAACTATAATTTTTAAATTTCCTAAAAAATTATTAATACCTATTAAATTAAAACAAAAAATTATATTATATACTACATTATCAAACAATTTCATTATTGTACAGCCACTTAAATCTAAAAATTATTTATATATGAAAAAAGTTTATAATCCAGTAGCATTTATGATGGAACAACTGCGATGATTCGAAACAACTATTAATAACAATTAAATAGAGCCCTATTTATGTTAGTTAGTCCGTGAGGACATGCAAGTCACATACTCTGTCCACAAAAAAATTCTGACTGTCAGAACCATCGTACATTTTTTTTCCCAGGCAATGCAGCGGATGGGGATGAATGAATGATCATTCATTGCGACTACTACTTTTATATTGAATTTGTTTAAATTGTAATTATCTTTTATTTTATTATTGACCCTTTATACCGTGATCATTCATGTGGCCTTTCATATTTGTTACTTATAAAATTTAAATTTAATACACGAAATACAAAACTATAACATAATTGCTAGGTATTACCCTTGTTTAAATAAATATTATTACTAAAATTATAATTTTTTAATTATTATACAAAGTGAATATTATCTATACAAACTAATATGTCACTTAAACAAACATGTATAAATAGTACAATATATTTAATATGCTTAGATCTACAATAAACAAATACACTATGCTACTCAAATTTCCACCCTATTTCAATAAGTCTTGAACTTGAGACCTTATCACCCGACTAATCCCCCTGACTTTAGAATATGTCTTTACTTATTAGCTGGATCACTCCTTATAAGTGTGGTCATTCATGTTTGCAGAGGCCGTTGTCGTCTTTTGCCGTTGAGATCCTCTACTATCTTTGCATGTTTTTTATTTAACAATGAAAAATTGTATTAAAAGAAGTGTTCATTTTATGAAAGGATGAACCTATATTACTGCATACTTTCAGAATTGAAGTCCAAAGATATGATTATCTACCACTAGACTAAACCACAATATTTGTAAAAGAAGTTTATTGAACTAAAATAAATAAATATGAATGAAGTTGTATCTTACTAAGACAAGAGCCAACGACAATAAATAAAATGACTTATATAAAAAAATTAAAGCAAATAATAAAATAAATAAATTGTTTTGCTGATAATCTTAGTACTTTTAGGCTGCCCACAACGACCGTTTCTAGTCTCGCATACCAGGATGAGTTACTGTGTTCTGGTCTGTTAGTATGTTCTCCTGCGGGAGGACGGGCTAGAGGTCATGCGTGAGGCCCACTGGCCCTGCTCCTGACATTTTTATTTTTATTTTTTAAAAAAAATTAAAATCTGACTGTGGTCAGATTTACTCCAACGGTAATATTACTGTTGGAGTACCGTTGGGGGCTAAAAAATTACCTTTTTGGCCTATACCTGTTAGTTTTACCCATTTTTCTATAAATACCCACTAAACATATTTTTTTCTATCATTTCTTCACTTCAAACACTCATTTCTCTCCTCAAAACTCTCTCAACTCTTATAATTTCTCTCCAAATATTTTTTCAATGGATCCCAACGATTTTCTCGATTATTTTTCAAACAACTAAAACAATCTAGGTTCACCGATATTCGTGATCGTGTGCAACATTATCGTCTCCGAGCGGATTTGGTAGAGCATCTATGGAACAATCGTGAAGAATAATACAGAATTTTATTTTCATGTATTATTATTTAATTTTAAGAAAT
>CAODLS010609017.1:0-12319 GCA_948243855.1 Flueggea neowawraea
TTCATTTTTGGCCTAGAATTTGCATGTGTGAATTGATGTATGAATTTGAGTTTAAAGTGAAGAAAATATGTTAATATTACCTCATAAGTTGTTTAGGAATGTTGGGGAAGCAATGTGGGAGAATTCCAGACGAGTTAAGAAAGTTTGAGTGAAAATGTTTAGAGGAATGACAAAAATCATGGGTTTTGGGGCGATTTAAGCACTGCAGAGCAAATGCAACGTATGTTATTTTGTAATGCAACGTAGATCTTAGCGTCACAACATACATTAGAATTTGTACAACGTACGTTGTCGTGGTCAACAATGCATCCCATAGCTTCTGTTTTGAAATAGTAACTTCACAACGTACGTTTCAAACTCGCAACGTACGTTGATCATCTTTACTCCCAGATAACGTACGTCATCTTACCACAACGTACGTTGTGAAAGAATTCCAGTTAATGTACAGTTCACAATTTTCAACGTACGTTGGCATGCTCCAGATAGCATATCTCTACTTCCTTTGCCTCCAAACGCTCGTCGGATCATTCCCAATGCTCGACAATACCCAACCTTACAAAAGTAACATCTTTTCAATATTCAAACTTCATCTCAAACATTCGAGAATCAAACCATACTAAAACCATTCAAAATTAAATGTCGTTCCACCGGATACCTTGTAAGAATTGGTCGGAACGCTACAGGGAAATTTCATCAGAACGGATAGGGTATTACATTATCCAACTAGATTAAGAAGACTTTCCAAGGTTATGGCTCAAATTTCATAACTCGAGTAAAAAGAAGCACAACTTAAGTTGCCCAATAACCATACAAGTTGAGTTATTAGAAAGCCTAACTCGATTTATATATTCTAACATATCAAAAACAAGAATTCAAATCAACCATCATCTTTCACAACGCTAGTAATTCAATCTAGCAGGAAACTTGGATGAAAGGGCTAACTAGAGTTACAATTGGACAACTCGAGTAATCAATTGAAGACAAAAACATTATACCTAGGAATGACAAAATCTGAGTTTAAATGTCGAGGGTCAGTGGTCGCAACGGTCATGTTCATGGATAACTTGAGTTAGAGGTCCAAAAGTCGTGATGCTCATTGCGATAACTCGAGTTAGTGAATGGATAACTCAAGTTATATATTGTGTTAAAGCATTAAATGCATAGCTACTCCATCTCACAATGGCTATGTTAATTCCTACAACGACTAGTAAGACTTGGAAAAGTATAAATAGACCCAAGGCACTTCAGAGAATGTAGAACAACAACTTGTTGTTATCATATAACATCATCAAGCTCTCTTATGCTCACATTTGCTTAATATTAATACATCTATCAAGAGTGTTTTAAATTTTCTATTGCTTGAGAGTGATAGATTACATTTTCATTCTTCATTAAAAGAGAAAATCATTGTAATAGAGAGAGAATAGTTTTCTTGTTTATCTAGAAATAAGGGTCGTACTTGAGTGGTTTAATCTTGCACCTTTGAAGCAAGAGTGTGTAGAGGTTGCCTTCACCCATTGAAGAAAGACGTTATATTGGACTCAAAATCTCAAAGGTAAGCTTCAGGGGTGGATGTAGGCTAAGAGGGCCGAACCAGCATAAATATCGACTTTGATTTCTCTAATCCTTCTCTCTTTACACTTGTGTTTTAGTGAATTGGATAATTTGTTCTTACTTTTTTTTTGCTTTTCTTGAATACCTTGATTATTGCTAAAATGTTTTTAAAAAAGTTTTAAAAACTTAGAAATCCAATTCACACAAACCCCCCTCCCTTGTCTCTCTTTTGGATTGCCATTTCGAACAAACATCATGAATTTAAATTGGTCCACATTTATGCATTGTCATTAAATCAGCTACATTAAATGGACTCAAATCAGCTACATTAAACGAAGTATTAACATTATAGTCACTTGGCAGGTCCACTTTATATGCATTGTCATTAATCCTTTCAAGGATTTGAAAAGGACCATCTCCCTTTGGGTTGAGCTTGGACTTCTTTTGAAATGGAAACCTCTCTTTGCAAAAATGTACCTAAACCCAATCTCCAGGCTGAAACATCATTGGTTTCCTTCCTTTCTTCACACATTAAGCTACTTTAGCATTTTTCTTTTCAATCCTCTCCTTAACCTACTTATGTAACTTCTTCACCAAATTAGAATCAACATCAACACTCACAAACTCGCTAGGAGGTAAAGAAAATAAATCAAAAGGTGCAACCAAATGAAGAAAAATGTGTAGTGCTATGAATAGCCCTATTATAAGCAAACTCCACAAATGGTGAACAATCCTACCAAGTCCTAATGTTCTTTTCCATGGTGGCCCTAAGCAAAGTAGTCAAAGTCCTATTAACTACTTCAGTTTGCCCATCAGTTTGAAGGTGGCAAGTAGTTGAAAACAACAACTTAGTTCCTAACTTCCCCCATAACACACACAAAAATGACTCAATAATGTAACATCTCTACCACTAACAATGCTTTTAGGTATTCCATGCAAATGCACAACTTCTTTGAAAAACAAATCAACGATCAACTTAGCATCATTAGTTTTATGACATAATATAAAATGAACCATTTTACTAAATCTATCAACCACAACAAAGATACTATCACAACCTTTCCTAGTTTTAGGCAATCCAATGACAAAATCCATAGACCAATTCATCCAAGGTTCATTAGGAATAGGAAGTGATTTGTATAACCCATGTGGTTTCAACCTAGACTTAGCCTTTCTACATGTAATGCAATACTCACAAACCTTATGCATATCATGTTTCATATCAAGCCAAAATAAATGTTCTAATAGCATATCATAAGTCTTGTTTACCCTAAAATGCCCCATTAGGCCTCCAACATGTGCCTCCTTAATCAACAATTCCCTCATAGAACACTTAGAAATGCACAATCTATTTCGATTAAACAAGAAACCATCAAACAAGTAAAAAATCATCCAAAACATTCCTATTACCATAAGATTAATATATATCACCTAAATCAACATCATGATGATACAATTCTTTAATAAACTTAAACATGGCAATTTAGCATTAAGGGCATTAAGTAAAGTCTACCTTCTAAACAATGAATCGACAACCACATTCTCTTTACCTTACTTGTAATTGATCACATATGGAAATGTTTCGATGAACTCCACCCATTGGGCATGCCTACAGTTTAGCTCGTCTTGCCCTTCAAATGTTTTAAGCTTTTATGATTAGTTTGCATCACAAACTCCTTAGGCCAAAAGTAACGTTGCCACGTTTGCAATGCTCGAACCAAAAAAAATAATTTCTTGTCATATGTTGGATACTTCAAGGCTACACCACTCAACTTTTCACTAAAATACATTAGTGGTCATTGATCTTGCATTAAAACATCTCTAATTCCTATGCCACTTGCATCGCATTCAATTTCAAAAGTCTTATCAAAGTTAGGCAAAGCAAGAAAAGGTGTATTACACAATTTATCTTTAAATTCATTAAATGCATGTTCTTGTGCATCACCCCAAATAAATCCAACAGTTTCTTAACTAATTCATTCAAATGTGCAGCTATGGTGCTGAAATCCCTAATGAATCTCTTATAGAAACTAGCCAGTCCATGAAAACTCCTTACCTCACTAGCATTTGTTGGTCTCAGCCATTCCATGATGGCTTTAACCTTGTCCTCATCAAGCTCAACACCTTTACTAGACATTACAAAACAAAAAAAGTTAACCCTATCCATGCAAAAATTACACTTCTTAAAGTTAGCATACAACTTTTCTTACCTAAGCATGTCTAATACAAGACGCACATAGACAATATGATCATCCATGCACTTAGAGTAAATCAAAATATCATCAAAGTAAACAACAAAAAATTTACCCTAGTAATCACACATGGTTCATCAATCTTATTAATGTGCTAGGTACATTATTAAGACCAAATGGGATGACAAGCCACTCAAGTCTATTTTGGTAAATAAACAAGAACCATGCAATTCATTAAGCATATCATCTAATCTAAGAATAGGATGATGATACTTTACAGTGATTTTATTGATGGCTCTGCAGTGCACACTCATCCTTCATGTTTCGTCCTTCTTTGGTACAAGAAAAACAAGAACCGAACAAGGACTACGACTCTCCCTCACGTATCCTTTGGCAAACAACTCCTCCACTTATTTTCGGTTCTCCTTTGTCTCACTTGGGTTGGTTCTATATGTTGGCCTATTTGATATGGAAGCTCTAGGAATGAAATCAAGTTGGTATTTTATTCGTCTAATTAGTGGTAAACCACTCGACATCTCCTCTGAAAATACATCTTCGAATTCCTATAAAAGATCAACAAATGCACTAGACAAAGATGGGTTAAGGTCATTTGTGGCCAATAGGCCCCTTTGTACAAGAGTACAAATATAGGACTTTTAGAATTCAAAGCTTGCCTAACCTCACTTACTCTATCTATTAAACTCACATTCCTTACGCTTTTCTTTCTAGGTTGACTCTATTTTTCTTTTCCCTTATTCTTTTCACTCTTTGTATTTTCACTCTTTATAGTATTCTTTTTACTGTCTTTTCTTTCATTTCGGCCTCCACTCTAATCCTTTCCATTTTACATTGTTGTTCATACACTTGTTTTGAATAAAGTGGTGTCAAGATTGTCTTCTACCCATCCTTGGTAAATGAATACCTATTGAGGTAGCCATCATGCATAGTTCTCCTATCAAATTTCCACAGCCTACCAAGCAAAATATCTACAGCATGCATAGGAACTACATTACACAACACCTCATCATGATATTTACCAATTATAAATGAAACAATAGAATGTCGATTTACCTTGACCTCACCACAATCATTAAGCCATTAAAGTTTATATGTTCGTGGATGTGGTGTAGTAGGCAGATCCAATCGATCAATCAAAAGTGTACTGATCACATTAGTGCAACTCTCATTATCAATAATGACACTACAAACCTTTCCTTGAACATAACACCTTGTATGAAACATGTTGTCCCGCTGCTCCTCATGGCAATCCTTGTTTAATTGAGTGCTAAGAGCACATTTTGTAATGAACAAGTCACCTGAAGTTGGTTCTTCAATTCTCCCATCACTACAATCATCCAATTCGGGCATCTCATTACTGTCATAACCCTCCTCATCATCGGTCATTATTTCACCATTTCTTAAGGTCATAATTCTTTTATTAGGACACTCCCTACTTATATGACCTACTCTTTCAAATTTCTAGCACTTAATATCCCAATTTCTTCCTTTAGATTCTTTAGTTTTGAACTTCTCTTTGGAAATTGATTCGGCCTTTCCCTCAGCACCATCATAAACAACCTTATTTCCACCTTAAATTCATTTTCCCATCCATTTTCCAAGAATAATTAGAGTTGGAAAAAGGTTTAGGAACATACCTTGTTGCCCCACATCTTTGGAGTTGTTTTTCCACCTTCATAGCAATGTGTACTATCTCTTCTAACTCCACATAAGGTTATAAATCCACTATGTTAGCTATCTCCTTGCTCAAACTAGCCAAGAAATGTGCCATGGTGGCCTCCATATTCTCCTTTATACTAGCCCGAGTCATAATTAGTTCCATCTCCTTGCAATAATTATCCACACTTCTACTGTCTTGTCAAAGAATTTGAAGCTTTGCACAAGTTCCCTATGAAAATGCCTACGTACAAATCTTTTTCTCATTGTAGACTTAAGATCATGCCAAGTATCAATTGGGTACTCCAAGTTTCTCCTTCTACTAGTCACCAGTTGATCCCACCAAGCTATGGCATAATCCAAAATTTGTGTCATTGGAAGCTTAACCTTCTTCCCCTTACTAAATTGATGGCGATCCACCTTTTTTCCCCATTGCCAATAAGCCTCTGGATCTGATTTACCTTGAAAATGAGGTTTCTCAAGTTTAATGTTCCTCCAATTTCTATCCACCAAGTCACCATAATCTCGATTTCTACCATAGAACTGATTGTCTTTCCATCTCCCTGTTCCTCTACCAAAACCTCAGCCTCATCTGCCTCCACCTCTAGGTATACCTATTCCATCAACAGTTGCATTGTCATCCTCGTTGTAATCAAAGTTTTCATCTTCCAATTCATCAAACTGAGGATTTTGATTTCTTCCTTCCCTTTGCCTCTCATTGGGATTTGATGTCGCTCTTTCAACCATTTGCAACCTTGCATCCATGCGCTCCAATACTTCCTTCATATCCTCCACAACTCTAGTAGCATATGCAATCTCTCCTTCTTGAGCCTCATGTACTCGGGCTTCATTAATATGAACAGCTTCATTACCTCCACTTTGGTTTGACATTTTTGTGAAAGAAAGAGATAAAGAGCATAATAATTCAAGGATCTCACAAGCACTCCCTCACATGTTTGTACTCAAATAATGGGAATGTTCACTAGTGTTAATCTCAATTAATGAATTCACTCAAATTCTTCCTTACACGCATCTAGCTAATTCTTTTATGTTCTTAGGTGAATCACACTTTTAGAAACAAATTGAAAGATCTTGTGATATGTGGAATGCTGAAATTGAAATTGGTAGAACAAGTTTAAGGCAAGTTGGTCCATAAGAATAAAAGAAAATATAATAAGTAAGAAGCAACAAATTAGGGAAACTCAAATAGATGCAAAAGATAAATGAAGAAGAAAAAAAATAAAGAGTTCTACCCAGAATAGGGCATGGATGTCAGAGATATTTTAGGAAGAAAGTCTCAAATCTTTAACAATAGTCAAAGTCCTTAATGAGCAAGGAATATAATAATATAAATTTTTTTCACACAAGATATGATAAGAGTTGGTAGGATATCAAATACAAAGCAGATTTGAATTTGACCTTCAATCACGCAAGCATCCAAATCCTTTCCTTTTTTATTTTTTTTGTTTCTACTTTTCTTTTTTTTTCTTTTTTTTGGTTAACTCTTCAACCATGAATGCAAAAGAAAAGCTGATTTTTTTATAATGATTTTATAATGCAAGTTAAATGGACCAATCAAAGACAAGAATAAAACTAAAGAACAAGAACAAAAACACAAGAAGCAGTATGACCGAAAATCAAAAGAGATAGCAAACACAAGAAATTAAAATTAAACAAATGAAATGTTGTAAAGATAAAACATGATCTAGAGCCAAAGCTCTGATACCAAATGATACAAAACCTCCATAAATAAGCTTGAGAATCCCTGTGTGTATTTAGACCCCAACACGTTAACATGAAAACCCCAATACCAATTCGGTTTCAACCCATAAGAATGGTTAGAAAACATATTACTTAGGTGATTGATCAAAGAATTAGAATAAAGAAAACTCATTTCTAAATTCCAATTTCAAAACACTCCACAAGAAGGTGATCAAACTCCTTGAATGTTCCTTAAAGCATGTATTCTAGTCAATAACACAAATACAAAAGCAAGTCAGACTTTAGGTTAAAATTCATCAAAAAAAATCTCCCTTAATAATTCAGCTAAGAATGTTTAAATAGCCATATATAGCTATCCTTGATGAATCAAGATTTCTAAAATAAATCTAATTAACATATAGCTAGGACTCGTAATTGTAAGCTAATTGCTATAAAATTAAATAGAAAATAGAAAAATAATTTATCTCAAATGATAAATTCAGCCAGCCCATTAAAACACACTTAATTAATCCCATTAAAAACATGGATTTGAATTAAGTTGCATCAGACTTGAGCTGAACTTGTCCCAAAGCTGTAGTGGCCTTGTAAACTTCACTATCCGAATTCACCAAGTTTTGTAGGTGATGGATCAATGCTTGTTGAAGCTTCTTTGATCGCGACCTTGTTTTGGGTCCTAGAGGCTTGCTAATTGGATTAGAAGCACGTTGATCTTGATCTTGATCCTTGTCTTAAATCTTAGGCTGAGAAACCTCTTTGAAATGCCGTCTTGAATTTGATCTAGATGCTATTTGACATGACCATGTTGAATTTGATCTGGTTGATCTTCGACATGACCATGTTGAACTTGATCTTTAGGCTGCTACATAACAAATGAACTCAAAAACTTGATTGACTCTACGGCAAGTGCACGATTTTCAAAGTAGTTTTAACCTTAAGAATATTCCTAGGGTATGGAATCTCATAATGAATAGTACTATATGTGATCTAATCTAAGGAAAAAAGTAAATGAAATCATGAATTTCAATTGGTTTCAAAGATAAAATACATTAATTAATCATAAAAAAGTGCAAACAAACAAGGACAAGTGTAAATAGATTCAAATATATATGACTAGTTACGATAATTGAGGTTCAATTGCTAATTCCTTTCTCAAATGAATGGGTTTAACTTATATGGGATGTTTGCATCTTGAAAAATAAATAAATGCCCTTTCGGGTTAGTAAAGGTGCTTCTTATATTTAGTAGACTAATCTCGTCAATTGAACCTAACAACATTGAGCCCTTTAGGTGTCTCGGACATTTCATAAAACATATTGTATGCAAATTATATTCCTATCCTAAATCACACAACATGAATGCATGTAACCTTTCCTAATATTCATGTTTTGATCTTTCTACTATGGTTCCTAAATAATGACAATTATGGAGGCCAATCACAATCATCAGCAACACAAAACATGTCATTCAACCATAGCAATTCAAGTAACTATAGCTTTAACCAATGAAGAATAAAACCCAATCATTGCTAAGTAAGAATTCTTTAACAATCTAAATTTCAATGCCCTAACTAAAAATGTAAGCTAACATATTGTAAATAAATGAACAAAAGTAATAAAAAGATAATTCAAACAATGCCACCAATAGTAAAAAATGCACAAAATGAAGTAGAGGTAATTGGGAAGAATCCGCTTTAAGGCTCCAAAGCTCTGTTTAAGGTATCCTCTCCTTTTTTCTTTTAGATCTTCCTTCTTTCTCTTAAAGCTTGATTTTTCTTTGGTGGGTATTCAATGATGTCTAAAAGATGCTAAATGAGGCAAGTTTAAGGAGTGTTTATAGTCCTTCTCTTACATCACAACCATAGGGCACTTTCCTCCAAAATTGCCTTCTTTAGCCACTTGAGTCTACATGCTTGCAATTTTGCCATGTCACAAATTTTTTCTTAAGTGTGAAATGGTTATGGACTGTAATATCCCATACTATTATATTCAAAAAACTGTAGCATTTTGTATAGTTTTGAGGTGATTTGGAAGTGAGAAATTTTGATTTCTAAGGCTAGAATTTGTTGGCTAGTATCTTATGTGCGTTTTACATACGTTGGAGAGTTTAGGAGTCATCTAAGTACATAGAGGTAGGGTTCTATGTGAGTTGATCAATGTTTGAGATGGACCGTGGATGTGTCTAAGCACGTCTATGTGTGTTGGAAAGGTTCTGTGCACGTTAAAACGTCACTGGAACGTGACTATGAGTGTGATGAGAGTTCTACATGCATAGTACATGGCGGAACGTGCATTGATCTATGTTCTGAGGATGAGAAATCATCAGATCGACTGTCTGCGTGCATTGAGGAGGGTGCAACCCACGATAAATCAGGCACTACGTGCATAGAAGAAGATATTGTGCACGTAGATTCACTTGTTCTGGAAGGTTGTCAGAAAATGCAATGTGTCGGTTGTGGGTCTATAAATACACCCAACTATTTTCCTTTCCGCCATAACTCACTCTCAACCACTGAAATAACTCTCTCCACTATCTCTTTCTGCTTCCTTTGCTTCTCTTGATTTTTTTTGCTTCCACTTGGATTTATAAGGTAAGAAACACTCTTTGATCCTTGTTTTTCTTTTTTTTTTATCATGGATCATTCATCTAGGAATTTAGCTAAGATTGATAGATCGTTCCAATTTCTTTGTTTCTGATGGGTTAGAGTTTGTTTGATGTTAGATCATGATTGTTTGAGGTAGTTACCAAGAGATTCTAGCTTTGGTTTTGAGAGTTTTTGTGTTTGAATGAGATGGTTTTAATCCAAGTTAGGGTTTGAATTTATATGGATTTTTGATTGAATCGGAGTTGTTTATGTTATAGTTTGATGAAATTAAGTTAGAGATACTAGAATCATGATTGGTTTTGGTGGATTTCATTATTTGTATCTTGGGGTGTAAGAGGTCCGAAATTGAGAATTTTGATTCTCAATGATTTTATTTTGTTTGAAGAAGATGATGTTAGATTCGTGTTTTTAAGGATGATTAGAGTGCTTATGAGTGTTGGCCAGTTGGGAGAAGATCATTTAAGAGTTTGGCATTTGGATTGCATTGCATTGCACTCATACATTCAATACTGCCATAGTACTTTGATGATTGTCACGTTGTATTTGTTACAGTATCTTGTGCTTGGCAGCATGAGCAGTCACCCACTAATGGTGTTTGATTGGATTCCCAGAGCTTCGGGCATCCAAGTGAGTGGGTGGCAGCTTGAGACACATAGGTTGTGTCTCGAAACTGTATAGTTTGTTTTTTCATATGTTTTATGGTTTTAAATTATGTGAATAAATATTCAAGATTTTGCTTTTGAGAAATTACATATATATTTATATATATGTTTTTCGTTCGATTTTGACTTGGAGATATGTTTGGTTTTGGATAAATTATGGTTTTGATTATGGGACATTTTCGCTATGGGGTACATAGCCTTTGGTATACCAATGCTTTATTATAACTCAACTATCGGGGTTGACGATAGCCATGTTGCCCTGGCCCAACACATGATTGAATTTTGTATTTGTGGCAGAGTCCACAATCATTATACAGTGGAAGAGTGGCACATTACACTCCACGATTGCTTTGGGCCTATAATGAGTATACTATGTTTATGAATCTGATACTATTAGTAGTATTTTTCCAAAGTTCATGTGGTTGCTTTAGGTGTAATGTTTTCGAAACGTTTTCTCTAAACTTGTACTATGTATGTAGTATGTATATATGTATACCTTTTGTATACCATATGTGCTTGTTTTTAAATGGTTTTTAAACCAGTCTTTGTGAGGCACGTATGAGGCAATCTGGAGTGTTGTCCCTCATTGGGTTCTGCCCCTTTGTTTTTCCATGTTTCCTTGTTTCCATTTTACAGGTTGATTCGACTCGGCAACTTTTGGCATCTCCGCCCAGTGAGACATCGATATCTTTGGTTAGTAGCGCCCTCTTGGCCGGACTACTTCTTCGTTTTAGAGCACCACTCCGAGATGCTATTGGGTTATGGGGTCTGTGGATTTGGTTTTTGTATATTGATTTTTGTATATATTTTTACATATATTATATTTTGATATATATATGGTAAATATTATTTTCATATAATTATATATGATTTTCTCATAATGTTTTTGTTGAAAATGTTTATAAATAAATGAATGGGTAGAGTTTTTGAATCTCTAAGGCTTCTGCGAGATGGGGCGGGCTCCCATAGATGGTCCACCTCGTACGCCGATCATGGTCCTGTTGGGAACTCTACGTGTGATCATATCAAATATGTGCAGCGGAAACAAGTATTAAACACGTAGAACACAGCCAAGGAATGTTTGCACATAATCAAAAATTAACAAAAACCGAAAACATACTTATTGAAAGAAACGTGTACAAAAGGTTACCTTTTATCGCTTTGTACAATCGCCTCCTTGTTTTCACCAAAAGTAACAAGTTAAAACTTTATGTTAGAACCCCTTAAAGGATCTTTAGAACATGGAGAAAACAATAATTAATGGTGAAGAGTTGCTTGTACGTGAACTCTCTCTATCAGATTACACACGTAATCTATTGATTAGGTAGTGTGCTAGCACTCGAAACCTCTCAACAAAGGTAAGTATTTTGGAACAACAATGGGGATGAACGAGACCCTCTCTTCTCCTTAAAATGCAGTAGATGATCAGTAGGTTTCACTCAAAGGAACTCTTCCTTATGATCTAATCACAATGGCCGAAAATAGCAATCAAAACAAGCACTTCCTCTTTAGCAATATTGCCGAATTGCAAAGAGAGAAATGGGACAGAGCTATTTCGATTTTTTTAGGTGTTTTTGAAGAATGAAAACTGAATAGAATGAGAGAGTATGGCCAGCCAAAACTTTTTCCAAGTGATGGAGATCATGTCCAACACAATCTCCTCATTTTAAGGAAAATGGATCAAATTCAAAGACTTATTCTTTTGAATTTTATCCTTATCTTTTACCATTCACTAAAACATTTTCAACAGATCTTAAAAGCACATGTATGGCTAGATATTCACTCTTGTTTGGACCTTAATGGGATGGTCATTTAATCAAATTAAATGCCCACTCATTAAGCCTAGTCCGTAAAAACTTTCGGGCACTATCGTATATGCAACTTTTACGTAATTTCAAGTGAACCTTTATGAG
>CAODLS010609037.1:0-13091 GCA_948243855.1 Flueggea neowawraea
ATCATTTTTCACGTACTTGTAGTAATTCTGACGTGCGTGACTTAAACTTACGTACGTGACTCTAGTCTTACATACGTGAGAATCTCCTCTTCCGTCAACCCAATTGCTTCTATTTCTGGTCACGATCTTTCCTTTTGGTCACGACCAAACTCATGTACTTGAGATGAATCTCACATACGTGAATTGAACACACGTACATGACGTTTATGCAAATGTACGTTGATCGTCCACTAGCCAAATTCTGCATTTTGTTCATCATCAAAACTTAGAGAAATGTCAATGTTGACCACCCTTGGTCCAACAATCTCCCCATTTTTTATAATGGCAAAATACTTAACTCCCCCTGAATAAATAGATAAGAATTTGATGATCGAATCAAGGTTTTTAGCCTTTTCATTTGCTTAGCTCATCAACATCAACATATATATCAATTTTCAATTTTTCTAACTCCCCCTAAGATTGTGCATCATTTTAAAAATCGATTCCTCTTTAGTCAAATTTCAATTTTAACCAAGATTTCATTTTAATCGAGTTTTGAGTTAGACAAGTTTTGATTTATCCAATATGTCAATTTAGTAAAATATTTAATGACATTTTAACACAACATGAAAATGAAAATACATGAAAACTCCTTGTAATTTGAAATTTTAATGCCAGTTTCCAACAAACTATAACATGTCTTCTCTCCCTTTTTGTCATCAATCAAAAAGATATATAAAAATCGTACACAATATATTCAAAAAGAGCATCATCATCATCATAAATATAAAATGTCAGGAGTACAATCATAAATATAAAGTAAAAGACAAAATACAAATCATCCAAAATACAGAATACATGAATGCATGATGGATGAAATGTTGATCCCGGTCTTGATGATGATCACGGATGAAACGATCAACTAAGGATCAAGACCAAAGTCCTCAATGGAGAAAGACACATATGGCTTGGGGCCACAACTAGAAGAAGGGATGACGCCTGAAGGAAGACGCTCTAAGTCAATGCCGGTGGTGGGAGGTGCAGAAGGAGCGGTAGGATGAGAAGGACGAATGTAGCTCTCTAAGAGTGATCGAATGGCTCGCAACTTGCCTCCAAACTCAAGTCGCATAGACTCCAACCTCGGGTAAATAGCATTAACCTCACTCCTAAAAGAAGTAATATCAGCCCTCATCTCCCTCATCTCTCCTCGAATTTCATCAATCGAGGACGAATCTGGCTCGGAAGCCACTTCAGGAGCACCTCTCTCTATTCTTACCTCGAGGCCTAGGATGACTATGATCCTCAGTAACAGTAGCACCAACATCCTCTCGCCTAAAGACTGTCTCATAAAATTTTACGGATAGAAGACCCAACAATGGTTGAGAGTACAATACAACGTCATGCTCCTCAACATACCATCGTGCACCGTTTGGCTCCTAGTAATAGAGGTTCCCTTTAGGTTAAAAAATTCAACATCAAACCTCTCAAAAACTATCTGTAAGGATCGAACCATAAGGGAGATTGACCTTCTTTTGCTTCCATGTATCCTTGTAGCTTATGGAGTGTAGGATAACGGCCTTTTCCATCATCCAATCCATGACGAAAAATGCAAAATTCACGTTATGCCCTTTGAGAATGTGATACATCATCTCCAAATCATGTTCAACCATCTTATGTTGAGTGTTATGCTTTGGTGTGATGTTCCTAATGATAGCACTATAAACCATTCGCATCACTGGGCCAAAAGCATTCTGGTGAAATTTGGTGGTAGCACCAACAATCTCAATGATCGCCTTCAACGCCAAATAATCCCGAACATCACTCTTGGCTAATAACTCAACCTCCTCAACATCAGAATTTGAGTCATCATCCGATACTGCATTTTCAGTTTTATATTGGAATGAAACTTTGCATTTATACCTATCATTATTAAGTTCAGACCAACTAGCCAAATCAGACTCCTCAAAATGAATCTCAACACCATTCACCTTAGATTTAACCACAACTTCTCCTAAATCATCAGTCTCAGCAGTAAAATTGGCATAAAACTCCTTAACCAATTATTCAAGCATTGGTTTCTTCAAAGTCACAAACTTTGCAATTCCAAGCTCCCTAAATTTTGAGGCAACATCTAAACCTACTTTGCTCAACGAATCAAGATCATAAAATTGACTATCAGTAAGTTTTTCATGTTGAATTACCTCAAAGAATGATTTCTCAGCAGCCTCACTAACAAACCGAGCCGTGTCAAATGTTGGTTCCGGTTCCCGAGTTGTGCGTGAGCGTTTTTTACCTCGAGGAGATCTAGGATTATGCTTGTCCTTTATTCTAACCTCCCTCCTAGGTGCCATTGATCACCAAACGAATAGAAAAGGAAAGAATTTAGTTTTTTAGAGAAAATTTTTTTCGAACGGATTTTGATGGATTTGATGTGGTTTTTGATGATTCTGATCGGTGGAAACAAGTTTGGAAAGGTCGAAAATGATTTAGGAATGGATTGAAGGAGTTTGGTTGACGGATTTGATGAAATGAGGCGCGATGGTTTTTAGGGTTTTAGGTTTGAATTGTCGAGGAACAGTGACTATCTGATATAGATTTGAGTTGAGTTCACGTATGTGATATCCATGTTATGTATGTGAGGCTTGAAAATTTTCTAGGTCATGTACGTGAGAAGCAAAACTGACGTACATTGATCACACCAAAATTCCAGGTGGTGTACTTGAGACATACTAACGTACGTGAGATATAGTGCATAATCAAAACATAACATATTGAACGAAACCTATCTTGCTTCAAGATCAAATCGATTGACCATATGGATCATTTTACTGTAAATGAATGTAAATGTATGCATAAAATGTACAATAAAAACTCATAATAAAATCACAAATCATTCACATCACACATTCCCAATCTAAATCGAATCAAATCAAAACTTTCTTTACTTAAAGGTTTTGTAAAAATATCGGCCAATTGGTCATTTGTGCTTACAAACTTCAAACAAACATCACCTTTTTGCACATAATCACGCAGAAAATGATATATAATTTCTATATGCTTTGTTCTACTATGCAAAATAGTTTTTTTGCTCAAATTAATAGCGCTTGTATTGTCACAAAAGACAGGGACATTCTTAAGAACAATACCATAGTTAAGCAATTGGTTTTTAATCCATAAAACTTGAGTACAAGATCTTCCTGCAACCAAATATTTGATTCAGTCGTGGAAGTAGCAACACTTGTTTGCTTCTTGCTAGCTAAGAGATTAAACATTCACCTAGAAAATGACATGTGTCACTTGTAGTGTTTCTAGCTAAGTTGCAACCACCTAAATCGAGATCACTATATGCAATCAAATTGAAATCTAAACATGATAGATACAATAAACCTAGACCTATAGTGCCAATCAAATAACGAAAAATCATTTTGCATGCAATCAAATGAGACTCTTTAGGATTAGATTGAAAACGAGCACATAAGCGTGTACCAAACATAATATCGAGTCTATATGCGGTTAAGTAAAGTAAGGATTCCATGATACCTCCATAAAGCTTTTGATCGACCGATTTCCCTTCCTTATCTTTATCAAGCTTCAATGTTGATGACGTTGGGGTTGATACTTCTTTGCTTCCATCTATTTTTAATTTCTTTAACAAATCTTTGGTATACTTGGATTGATGAATAAAAATCCCATATTCAAGTTGTTTGATTTGAAATCCAAGGAAGAAAGTAAGTTCCCCCATCATGCTCATTTTGAACTCTCCCTTCATAAGATCAAAAAAATATTTGCACATAGAAGGGTTAGTTGCACCAAATATAATATCTACATATATTTGGCAAATAAGCATATCATCATTATTTTTCTTAATAAAGAGAGTATTATCAGCATGGCCCCTTACATAGCCATTTTGAATTGGGAAAGTACTTAAGCTCTCATACAAAGCCCTTGGTGCTTGTTTCAACCCATAAAGTGCTTTGTTGAGCTTGAAGACATAGTCGAGATGTTCATGGTCTTCAAAACCCGGAGGTTGTCTTACATAGACTTCTTCTTGAATAATTCCATTTAGAAAGGCACTTTTCACATCCATTTGAAAGAGCTTGATCTTTTTGTGTGAGGCAAAGGCACATAAGAGTGGAATTGCTTCAAGTCTAGTAACTAGAGAAAACGTCTCTTCATAGTCAAGTCCTTCTTCTTAGTTGAAACCTTGAGCTACTAACCTTGACTTGTTCTTCACTGGTTTACCATTCCCATCATACTTTATCCTATGCACCCATTTAGTTCCAATAATTGTCTTTCCTTTAGGAACCGAAACTAATTACCACATATTATTTCTCTTGAATTGGTTGAGTTCTTCTTGCATAGCTTAAACCCAACACTCATCTTCTAGAGCTTCTTTTGTGTTCTTTGGTTCAATAATGGAGATGTATGCAAAATCTTTGAAACTCATTCAAAGCTCTTCTAGTTTTAACTTCTTCTCCAATGTTGCCAATCGCTTGCTCTATTGGATGATCTTTGACTCTTGCCCAATCTTTTGAAAGTGAAGTCGAAGCCTCTTCATTTCTAATGGATTCTTCATTAATTTTTAGCTCTTTTCCAATATACCTATATCATCATCAACAACTTCCTTTCTCGGGGGTGAGATCATATCATCAAATTTAACATGAATTGATTCGTCAACAACTCTAGTTCTATAATTAAACACCCTATAAGCTTTGCTATTAGTGGAGCAACCTAAG
The DNA here is from genome assembly GCA_948243855.1 of Flueggea neowawraea. Taxonomy (NCBI): domain Eukaryota; kingdom Viridiplantae; phylum Streptophyta; class Magnoliopsida; order Malpighiales; family Phyllanthaceae; genus Flueggea; species Flueggea neowawraea. The sequence goes on from CAODLS010609037.1 coordinate 4,716, forward strand.
AAAATTCCTACATCCGATTTAGCATCAAATTTTCCTAAGTTATCTTTTTCATTATTCAATATAAAAATTTTGCAACCAAATAGATGAAAATAAGAAATGTTAGGTTTCTTACCTTTCCATATTACATAAGGAGTCTTCATTTGATCCCTTCTTAAATGAACTCGATTGATGACATAGCAAGCAGTGTTCATAGATTCGGCCCAAAAGTATTTTGGAAGCTCATATTCATTTAGCATTATTCTACAAATCTCTTGCAAAGTTCAATTCTTCCTCTCCACCACACCATTTTGTTGTGGAGTTCTTAGTGCCAAAAAATTATGCTCTATACCGTGCTTGTCACACCAAGCTTCAAAAGGTTGGACTCAAATTCTCCTCAATGTTCGGTTCTAATGGCAATGACAGATGTGTTCTTTTCATTTTGAACCAATCTACACCACTTAGCAAACTCATTCAAGTTATCACTTTTATTAGCAAGAAATCTAACCATTGTCAATCTTGAGAAATCATCCACAATCACCAAGATAAATAATTTTCCACCTCAGCTAACATGTCTAGATGGTCCAATCAAATCCATATGTACAAGTTCTAAAACTCTACATATAGAAATGAATTTCTTCGGTTTAAAAGAACCTCTAATATGCTTAGCTCTAATGCATGGTTCACACATATGCTCATTTTCAAAACACAACTTTGGTAAAGCTCTAACAACATCATTTTTTGCTAGTTTAGAAATCAAAGGCAATGGTGCATGACCTAATCTTCTATGCCATAAAAATACATTTTCATCCAAAGATACCAAGCATTTTTCATTAAAGGAAGATGCATCATGCAAGTTCACAACAAAAATATTTCCATGCCTAAAACCAACAAATGCAATTTTATCATCTTTTAAAACCTTGCTATGAGTCGATTCAAATCTAGCATCATAGTCCATGTCATATAATTGAGAGACACTAAGCAAGTTATGTTGCAATCCATCAACTAAATAAACATTATCAATAGTTGGCAAAGTTTCCTTACCCATTTTACCAATACCAATGATTTTACCTTTGTTGTTGTCACCAAATGTGACATGTCCTTGATTCTTCATTTTGATTTCAACAAATAGGCTTTTATCTCCACTCATGTGCCTTGAGCATCCACTATCAATGTGCCACATGCTTGAGGATACTCTATTCTTGACTTGCACCTACAAAAGTAATTTTGTTTTGTTTCAATGGTACCCAAGCAACTTTTGAGTCAGTCACATGGACCAAGTTTGGAAGAATGGTTCCTTTAGGAATCCACATCTTTTTCACCTTGATGGTCCTCCTCAAACTCATGGAAGAATATAAGCTATCTCCAACCTTCAAACATCTAGTTCATTTAGGCAAACCCAAAATCAAAGAATCATTTTCATGTTGCTTGGAAAATTTGTTTATCAATGATGATTCTCTAATGAATGAATCATAACCTAAGCCATGTTTGGACAATGAAAATCTTTGTAAAGAAAGCAATTTTTCAAACTTTTCATTGCTACATTAGGATTTGTTAACAACATATGAAAATTCCTTTTGAATCCTATCAATTTTATCGTTCAATTTTTGTTGTTTAATTAAGCAATATGAGTTATCAATAGAAGCATCATTAATCCTTTCTAACAAAGCCTCATTCTCAATATCTAATGATTTGTTCTTATTTTTCAAAACCTTGTTGAGTTTAAACATTTCTTCATAATCATGGTTCAATTATTCAAATACAATAACACGTTATTTTTTAGAAGAATCATTTACCTCATTATCCTCATCATCACTTAAGTAGGAGCTTTGAGCCATGAGAGCAAGATTGACTCTTTCCTTGGCCTCATTATGTTCTTCCTCATCACTCTAAGTGGCAATAATGATCTTCTTCTTCTTCTTCTTCTTCTCATAATGTGATTTAGAGGTGGGAACTCTACAATATTTGGCATAATGTCCCGGTTTACCACATTTGTAGCAAGAATCATCACTTTTCTTGTAGTCATCTCTAGTTCCCTTCTTCATGTCTCTCTTTATTCTTTGCAATAAGGATTTGTATCTCTTTATGTTCTTTGTGTACAGAGCAAGTTCTTCATCCTCTTCATAATCTTCTTCCTCTTCCTCATCATCACTAATTACTTCCTTTGCTTTGAAAGCTAAGTTCTTCTCTTTTGGTTTGGCCCTAGAGCTTCCATTCTTCAATACAATCTCATAGTTAATGAGAGAACCAATTAAGGTGCTAAAATCCATTATGTTCAAACCTTTGATTCCATAATAACCATAACCATTGCATCCCATTCCTTTGGCAATGATAGAAAGATCTTCTTGATTTTATCACTACTTGAAATTGGCTTTTCAAAAGAAGCAAGACCATTAGTGATTTCGGAGAATCGATCAAGCATACTAGTGATACTTTCTCCTTCCTTTATATTAAACAACTCATAGTCATGTAGCATCATGATAAACATTCGGTTATATATGTTTGTAGATTTTTTTTTGTTATAATTTGAGTGTTATTGGTGAGTTATGGTACTTAAATCATTTATATTTCCCTTTCCAGGTCGTTTGACGGTGTCTTTATGGAATTAAGCAAAACAAGACCAAAAGTTTAAGGCATAACTAGAAAGACACAGTTTGGGACTCTATGACAAGGCCGTGTAATTTCTTTTTTTTTCCCTGTGTCCTTCTCGTCAAATTTAAATGCATCTCCTGGAAGCAGGACACAGTTTGGAATCACAAGACATGGCCTCATAATTTCATTTTTACCCGTGTCCTATTCATCATAGTTAAGTGCACCTCCACAAAGCAAGACGCAGCCTTAGAATGAAAGACACAGTCGTGTAATATAAATTGTGTTAATGTCTTACCAGTTTCATAACCAAACGCATCAAAGTTGTGAAATGATGAAGTTTGAAAGAAATACACGATTTAGGAACAAAAGACATGACCGTGTAATTGCTTCATCGGCCCGTGTCTTACTAGAACACACCATTTCAGGCCTTTTAAGCTTGGAAAACCCCAATTGGAGGGACTAAGATTCAGAACTCATAACAGTACCAGAGAAGAGAGAAGAGCTAGGTTTTCAAGAGAGAATGCCTTTGGAGCAATTTTCCATCGAGATTGAGGAGGTTTCTTGAAGATTGAAGGATTCTTAACGGGCTCTATCATTCTCTCTTGTTTTCCTTTTATTCTTGTGGTTATATTTGTTGTAATGATGAACTAATTTAACATGCATTTGGGTATCGAGAACCTTAAGACAAATTTGTGATTGAGTTTGTTGATTTGTTCATTTGTTTATGAATTGAGACTCATATATGATATATTTGTTGCTATGTGTGGAAATTGATAGGTTCATCGCATGTTTAGAGTCGCATGTGTGGAAATTGATAGGTTCATCGCATGTTTAGAGTCGCTCATAGGTGAGGGGAGTTGCATGCAATCGTAGAGATAAGTCGACGTAAATCTTCCAGATTGAGGTCAAACTTAATATAGGAATTCATAAAACAAAGTAATGAAACATTGAGGGTTTTAATTAGGGAGAGATTCCAGTTAGTCAACTTGATGTTAGAGTTTAACTTACTTGAGAGAGAGGTTAACATATTTAGGAATTCCTACAATCCAATTGTGTAAACGAGTTAATGAACAATGAAGTCATTTTTGCATACGAAGTCCAAGGGGATACCATACCCGGATGCTACTTTTACCTTGATTGCTTGGTTTTCAATCTCTTGTGTGGTTGTGTTTGTTGGTTTGTTTGTTTGTCAGTAATTAACTAGCGTTTAGTTTTAATTGCTTCACCATTTAAGTTGTAGGCTAAATAATAGGGAAACAGTCATTACTAATACTCTTAGTCTCTATGGGATACGATACTCGGTACTCAAGTCCACATATTATAATCGATAGGTGCGCTTACCTGCTACTAAGTTTTTGTCTCCATTGTCGAGGACTAAGATATTAGGAAAAATTTATCTTTAGTAATCTAGTCATTTTGTTTACATTTGTTTTTCTATTTAGTTTGTGTTTTTATTTAGTTGTGTTTGCTTATATTTGTTATTCCTTATTTAAGTTTGTTTTCTTTTTGTTGGTTTGAAATTTCTGTCTCTTCGAAATTATGCTTTGGTTTTCTTATGTTTGTTACTCTTTCATGTTTTGTTGGTATATGACCAGAGGAAACTCTTTAGAGTTGATTCAAGAAGATCCTGAAATTGAAAGAACGCTGTGAAACCTTAGGCGCAGATGCATGCAAAGAGCGGAGATAGATAGACAAAAACAACCCGAAATGGAGCAAAATGTGGAAGGAGAGATACCAATAGTTGTGGTTGCTGAACAACCCATGACCATATCGAATTACGCTAAACCAAACTTGATGGGAGCTGAGTCTAGCATTCTTAGACCAACTATTACGACCAAAAACTTTGAGATCAAGCCAAACATCATTCAAATGGTGCAACATTTCATCCAATTTGATGATGTGCAAGATGAGGATTCTAATGCACACTGGGCAAATTATTTAGAAATTTGCGAAACATTCAAGATAAATGGGGCCTCGAATGATGCTATAAGGCTAAGATTGTTTCCATTTTCACTTAGAGGAAAAGCTAAGTAGTGGCTCAACTCTTTAGCCAGAGGTTCCACCACTACTTGGGATCAAATGGAGGAGAAATTTATGCTGAAATACTTTCGACCTGCCAAGACTGCTAAGCTCAAGAATGATATCTCCTTTTATGCACAGATTGAGTCAAAATTTTTGTATGATAGTTGGGAAAGATTCAAGGAGTTGTTGAGGAGATGCCCATATCATGGTTTGCCTACTTGGTTGCAAGTTCAGACGTTCTATAATGGGTTAAACCAAGGAACAATGCAGATGATTGATGCTACAGCTGGAGGAACTTTGAACAATAAGACACCAGAAGTGGCTCAGGATCTTATTGAGGAGATGGCTATGAACAACTATCAATGGCACACTACTCGTTTTAAGCTAATTAAATAAACTGGGGTGTATGATGTAGATGCAGTGACGACTTTGGCAACACAAATGGAAGCTTTGAGCAAGAAGATTGAGTGTATGTCTGTAACACCACAAGAAGCTCATTGAGTGTGTGGTGGAACCTGTGAAGGGCATGGAATTAAAGACTGCACAGAAGTTGTCAACTATATGGGTAATGGTCATCGTGCTCAAAACAACCCATATAACAACACTTACAATCCTAGATGGAGGAACCACCTAAACTTCTCTTCTGGTGGTCAAGGGCAGTAGAGACAAACCTAACCAACAGGATTCCAACAACAGCAACCAACTTCAAAAAAGAAGCCTAATCTTGTGAAACTCATGACCAAGTTCATTCAGGCATCTGAAACTCGTTTCACAAAAAATAGAAACGACATTAATGACTCAAGGTGCTTCCATGCGAAATCAAGAAGCTTCAATACATAATCTTGAAAATCAAGTTGGGCAGATAGCTAAAATGCTCTCTAAAAGGCAACTGGACTCCTTATCGAGCAATACAAAGACAAATCCTAAGGAGCAGGTACATGCCATTTTTGTAAGTAGCGGAGATCAATGTGATGTGAAAGAGGATGCTGCATAGGAAAAGGCTCTAGAAAAGAGTGAAGCAAAGAAGGAAAATGAAGTGGAGCCAAGAAAAGTACTCCGTGAGTACAAGCTTTGAATCCCATATCTGGAGGCACTCTTCCAAATAGAGCAAGTGAAAGCACTCTCTTATGAAAATTGCAAGCAACCTAGTAAATCGAAGCACCAACTGGTAAATGTAGAGGCCACATAGAAGGAGGAAGTAGCTGAGAAATGTCAGCCAATTGTCGAGCTACCTGTAAAGCTAAAGGACCCAGGGAGTTTTCTATCCCTCTTTATATTGGTAGTTTGCATGTTGATAGTGCATTAGCAGATTTAGGAGCTAGTGTAAATGTGATGTCATTTGAACTGTTTCAGAAATTGGGATTAGGAGAACCACCATCGACTAGGATGCTAGTTCAGATAGTTGATAAATCATTCATTCATCCAAAGGGCATGATATAAAACATTCTAGTTAGGGTTGGTGACTTGACATTTCCTTTTGATTTTGTGATCCTTGATATGAAGTCCAATGTTTAAATGCCTTTGATTCTTGGTTGACCGTTTTTAGGCATTGTTAGGTCTATAATTGATGTTCATGGTAAGATTTTAACTCTTAGGATCGAAGGTAAATATGTTCTAACCAAGGATTCAAAAATTCAACACCCTGTTATTTCTAAACCAACACATGTCTTAGAAGTTGTAGACCATGTTGTTTCTTCTATTGTGATGCAGGAATTACTAGAAAAGAAGCCGAAGGATGAATCCCCAAATCAAGAGAACATGACGTGAACCAAGAAGAAGGCTAAAAAGTGCAAGAAGGAAAAACAAGGACTTGAACAATCTAGTGCTGAAACCAAGAGTCCAACAATGTGTTGCTTTGTGTGGCGAGTCACGGAGAAAGGGACTCAAGGCTGCAAGTCGAGGTGTGAGGCTAAAAGGATTGTGCCTCACCCCCCTACGTGAACCGCTATGAACATCACGCATCAACGTCAAGGTAATAACGTTAAACAAGCACTTCTTGGGAGGCAACCTAAGCGTTTTATGAATTTCTTGTTTCTTTTATGATTCAATTTTCTTTTTAATGTGCTTCGTATTTTCCACCTGTGATTATCTATTGTTAAACAATTTTCATATTCTTTTGCATTTCTTAATTGCTTATTTGAGTTCTTGCATATTTTTAGTTGGAGAAGCTGATTTTGTGTTAAAAAATGCATTTGGTGATCATGGTAGGTGAATTCATGGACAAACGACCAAGTAAGGTAAGTATGATTCGGGACATTTCATGCAAGAATTAGGTATGTCTTCCTTCAAAATTATAAAGAGTTATGCATTTTAGATGAAAATTGAAGGAAAACTATTGACACACGGACAAAGACATGGCTTGATCTTTTTCGTGTTTTATAGCCATAAATTGTGTAATACACTCTCGTTTCGGAGGAAAATTCTGGGAAGACACGACCGTGTCTTTATTCACTTTGTTCGTGTCTTGGAAGATAAGACCGTGTCTTAGATACAACACTGTTTCATTCAAAAATTATGCGAGACACATTTGAACCCATGTACGTGTCTATTATTCCATGTCTGTGTCTTATCCTCCTCGTCCATGTCTTCATGGATGAAACAAAACAGGCCATTTTCTTCCCTAAACATAACCTTGTTATGTCTTTCTTCTTCAAGCTCTCTCTGTGTAATACCCCGTCAGTTTTGATGAATTTTCCCTATAGCGTTCTGGCCAGCTCCGACAAGGTCTCCGGTGCAATGACATTTGATTTTGAATGATCTCAGTATGATTTGATTCTCAAATATTCGAGACGAATTTCAGATATTGGAAAGATGTTAATTGATGTTAATTTGTTAGGTTGGATGTTGTTAAGTGTCGGAAATGATTCTGGACGAGTTCGGTAAAAAGAAAAGTCAAGAAAAGGGGAAACAAGGCATCTAACGTGCATAGGTAAAAGAACAACACACGTTAGGATAGCCTAATGTACGTAAGCTTTAGGCCAACGTATGTAAGGCACTGTTTTTCCAGAATACATGTTTTCAACGATTGACGTACGTGTGTTGGATTTTTCATATAATTCACGTACGTGACATGAACGGTGACGTACGTGAGGTCGGGATTTTCAGTTCCAAAACATGATTTTTGACTCGTTAACGTACGTGACTTTGATCCTAACGTACGTGAGGTCCTCCTAACGTACTTTAACCTTAGATTCACGTACGTGAGCCTCCAATTTCTATATATATCCGAACCCCGACCATTTCGTCCGAAACTTTCATTTTTCACACTCTCACTCTTTCTGATCGATTTTCTCTGCTTCTCATTGCTTGCCCAGTGTTCTTAATCATCTCTGGAGGTAGGATTTCAGTTCTAATCTCTTCCTTTCATCCATTTCATGCATTTAATTTTTGAATTAGGTTTTTGGTCAAAAATCAAATGGGTTTCAGATTTTGCATGATTCTGTTGAAATGGATGTCATAGGATGTTAGATTATGTTTGTTGGAGGTTAGATTAACATAAATGTAACTTGAAATCAGATGAAATGATGAGTTCTTTGAATGGCTAGGGTTAGATTCGGGTTTGGTTGATTTTTGATGATTTGGTTGTTTGTTTGAGGAAATTGTTGATAGATTAATGTTCCTGAGGTTGAGATGAACCCATAGGTATATTTGGTTTCGATTTTTGTCGGCCGAATCGAAAGTTCATATTTTTAGAATAAAATTTTGATATTTTATTTTCGTAATTTTGGGAAATTGACATCCATATTTGTAAATTCTGAAAACTTTGATCTAGATTTGTAATTTTGG